>JABXWE010008830.1:0-16782 GCA_014611495.1 Limonius californicus | reverse complement strand
GTATCAAATTTTCCTTCCGCACCAAAGGCGCGGCTAACACGCTCAAAACTATGTTCCGGGGAACGCTCTGATTTGTACCTATTTAGAGGATGATTCGGTTGCCTATCGGTTATCTTCGCTATACGCGATATACCAGGCGAATGGGGCACCGAGCACATTGTTCCCGTTTGCAGTCAACGTTTGAATTTGCACTTTGGAGCGCTGTCTTCGCGCAATCGCGCGTTTGAATTCAAAGACGAAAGTGACGTTTTTTTCAATTATGGAAGTTAATTGTGTGCAAAAAGATCGACTGAACGCATTGGCGGTCCTATCAATAGAAAAGAAGTTCGTCCAGTCTATCCCGGATTTTGACAACAAAGTCATAGACGTCTTTTCCAGCATGAAAAATAGGAGAATGGATTTTATATACAAGAAATAGGTAAGTTTTTTCTTGTGCCCACCCTCTTTCTTAACTCACGAGCCGCCACTGTCATCATCATGTCGGAAATACATTGTACCCAACAGATCTGGAAAGAAGATTAAATTATGCTGGATGGTTTGTTCAAGAAAGTCGAAGAAACGAATGGTTCTCTAAAACGATTCTATTTACTGATGAAGCAAAATTTACGAATAATGGATTATTTAATAGAAAAAACAACATTTACCGGGCGCAGGAAAATCCTCATATTACGGTTGAAAGACGAGATCAACATGTTTTTTTCTATAAATGTTTGGTGTGGTATTCTCGATACAAAAATACTTGGTCCGTATTTTTATGAGGAAAATGTAAATTCAGAGCGCTATTTATTATTTTTAAGAAATGATTGTACGAAGTTCCATTAAACCTAATACAGAATTTGAATTATTTTCAGCATGATGGGGCACCTGTCCACAATGCGCAAATTGTATCTAACTACTTATTAGAAAGATTTAATAACTGGATAGGTAACAGAGGTCCCATAGCATGGCCACCTAGGTGTCCGGACCTAACCCCACTCGACTTCTTTTTATGGGGAACAATTAAAGACAAAGTCTGTAATGAGAAGCCTAATAATGTTGAAGAATTGAAAACTAAAATAACAACCGCTATTAGAGGAATTAGATATAACAGCTTATTAAAAGTGCAGAGTGAAATATTAAGACGGTGTCAGCTATGTGTCCAAGAAAATGGTGATCATTTTGAAACATTATTATGATTCATTTAATTTAGCTTCACGTAAATTTATATTCTTATTATTAGCTATTAATTTATTGGTTGTTGGTAATTAAATACAAGTATTCTTTTTGATTGGTGTTTTCCATCATTACTAATAAGAACAAACGAAACAGGTCGTTAGATGATTTGTTTTCCAATTCCAAGGCACACCATTCTTTCTAGAGATAAATTTTTGATTTCATACTTTTATTTTTGTAAATCCTGAGCAAACTAGCAAAAATGGATAGGACAATCCATACATATTTGAAATCAGCAAAACAATAGCTTTTTAATCAGCCTACGGCCAACTATGATTGCCATTTAAAAAAATGCAAGTTTAGTTTATATCTCGAAAATCAAGAGCGCCATGACTTTTTGAATTCTACGTAATCAGATCTACAAAAACCATTTTTTATTTATGTTCTAGCATAAATGGTTGTGGAATTATTTAACTTTTAGAAATAGTTCGTTTTTGGTATTTTTGAAATATTTAAAAAAGTTGAAAATCTAGGTCAAATTCAAAAATGGCATTAAGTTCGCGTCTGCCCAACTTTGGTAATTTAACCGACTCTGTAACTCTTATAATAACAAAGTTACCCATACAACACGCGTAAATTATTGTCACCCTGTATAAGCAGAAAATTAAACAACGCATATAAATGTAATTAATTTAAGAAGCAGTGGGCTATATTGTAACAAAATGTAATAAAAATATTTACTTAGATGGTAAGCTTTGCAACTGGTGCTTGGAAAGGCATAGCTTTTAGAGATGTATAACCTCTTTTAGTGGATACCCCTATTAGTGGACACATTTTTGTGGACCCGGCATTTTTAACAAAACTAACAAAACCTCTCTAGTACGGACATCCTCTATAATGGACATGGACTTACTGTTCAGGGTCCAAAAACTAAAATTAACCCCTTTAATGTGGACACAAGAAATCAACACAATAAGCAGCCATTGTTAGAAGTAAATTAGATGATTTGTTTTCCAATTCCAAGGCACACCATTCTTTCTAGAGATAAATTTTTGATTTCATACTTTTATTTTTGTAAATCCTGAGCAAACTAGCAAAAATGGATAGGACAATCCATACATATTTGAAATCAGCAAAACAATAGCTTTTTAATCAGCCTACGGCCAACTATGATTGCCATTTAAAAAAATGCAAGTTTAGTTTATATCTCGAAAATCAAGAGCGCCATGACTTTTTGAATTCTACGTAATCAGATCTACAAAAACCATTTTTTATTTATGTTCTAGCATAAATGGTTGTGGAATTATTTAACTTTTAGAAATAGTTCGTTTTTGGTATTTTTGAAATATTTAAAAAAGTTGAAAATCTAGGTCAAATTCAAAAATGGCATTAAGTTCGCGTCTGCCCAACTTTGGTAATTTAACCGACTCTGTAACTCTTATAATAACAAAGTTACCCATACAACACGCGTAAATTATTGTCACCCTGTATAAGCAGAAAATTAAACAACGCATATAAATGTAATTAATTTAAGAAGCAGTGGGCTATATTGTAACAAAATGTAATAAAAATATTTACTTAGATGGTAAGCTTTGCAACTGGTGCTTGGAAAGGCATAGCTTTTAGAGATGTATAACCTCTTTTAGTGGATACCCCTATTAGTGGACACATTTTTGTGGACCCGGCATTTTTAACAAAACTAACAAAACCTCTCTAGTACGGACATCCTCTATAATGGACATGGACTTACTGTTCAGGGTCCAAAAACTAAAATTAACCCCTTTAATGTGGACACAAGAAATCAACACAATAAGCAGCCATTGTTAGAAGTAAATATGTTTATTCACTTATCTTAAAAGTACTTAAGTACATCGCTGTCAACTGGCAATCACTTTAAACCCTTCTTATAAATGGTCATTCATTCTTGCAAGTAAATTTACTTAAAAGTGCTTAAACCTTCTTTGTAATTGCCATGCTTAACAAGTTGTCACACGTAACCAGATCTGACTAATTGTCTATTGAATTTAGAACAACGAAATCTTCTAAAATTCTTAAAGCTACATACATAACACATTGGTGTTTAACTTTATACGATGGCACCTCATAGAAATGCGCTAACGTTGAAAGAGAAAATCGACTAAATTAATTTCATATAAAAATAAGTGTGGTGTGTGAAAAGCAGGAGAGCAGTACAAAATTTCGAAAAGCTATATTGCAAAAATTATGAAAGAAGAGCAGAAGATACTTAAGGAGTGGACTGAAAATGGTTGTGATCCGCGAGTGCGAAAATTTAAGTCTGGCGATGGAGTGATTGTGGGCGAAGTTTTTGAATGGTTTTATATTCCTGTTTCCGGGCCTCTAATACAGGAGAAACCTAGGGAAGTAGCCCGCGAATGCAAAATTCAAAATTTTCAAGCTTCAAATGGTTGGTTGGATAGATTTCGTAGTCGTCACAAAATCTCTTTCAAATCCATCTGTGGAGAATCAGCACAAGTAGATGAAACCACAATTGAAAATTGGAAACTGAAAATTCCTGAAATAGTTTTGCGATTTTCTGCATGTGACATTTTCAATGCAGATGAGACAGGGTTGTTTTTTTGTGCTCTACCGGAGAAGACAATGTGTTTAAAAATGAAAAGTGTAGTGGAAGTAAAATTGGTAAAGAACGATTAACGGTACTGTTCTGTGCAAGTCTTACAGGTGAAAAAATTAAACCATTAGTGATCGGTAAATCTTTAAAATCTTGTTGTTTCAAACAGCTGCAACTTGATAAGTTGCCAGTATCATGGAAGGCTAATAAAAAAGCCTGGACGACCCGTGAAATAATGACCGAATAGCTAGGTGAATCAGACAGAAAGATGGGAAGAGAAAAAAGAAAAACTTTTCTGTTCCTCGATAACGCCAGTTCACATCCGATTATTGACCTGCATATCATCAAACTGGTATTTTTTCCAGCAAATTGTACTTATGTGTGCCAACTACTCGATCAGGGAATAATTCAAAATTTCAAAATGAAATATCGTCGGTCTATCTTAAAACATTTAATTTTTATAACGGATTCAGCAGAAAATCAATTAAGTTTGTTTAAAACAGTAAACGTTTTGCAAGCTATTACGTGGATACCCAAAGCATGGGAAGACGTAACAGACACGACAATTCAAAATTGTTTTAGGAAGGCTGGCATTAATACAACAACTGCCGAATTAATTGAAGAGGATGAAGAGGAAACCCTTGATCTGCTAACTTTGCAAAAACTTCTCAGATCATTACCTGCATCTTCATCATCTGTAGAAAACTATATGTTAATTGATAGCGCCTTGATTACTGAAGACACCAGCTGCAGTATTGCTGAAATAACTGCTTCCTGTCTAAACGAGCAGTCACAGATTCTTATTAAGGAGGATGAAGAAGATGATGATGATGGCAATAATGTAGAGCAAAATAAAATTCCAGAAATATCCAACTATGCAGAAGCTTTACATCATGTTCGTTTGCTCAAAGAGTTTTGTTTAAATAAAGGAGATAGTAGTTCTCTAAAACATGTAAATAATTTGGAAAATAATTTTGAGCACACAGTTTGCATACAGACTCATAACCGCAAACAAACTAAAATAACAAATTTTTTTAATCAAAGCGCTAATTAATCGGCGTATGTAGTTAACCATTTTGGGTGTACTTTTATTACATGTAACTTTATATTGGTAAATATATATAAATATTAATTAATTCTATTACATAATTTGTGTTATTATTGTAAAAAAAAGGAAAAAGAAATCCCCTCTAGTACGGACACCCCTCCATAGTGGACACTTCTGCTGGTCCCATGAGTGTCCACTATAGAGAGGTTTCACTGTATATCAATAACATAGTTTTTCCACATATGTACCTATTTAAGTATTATAATAGTGGAACTACATATTTCTATTTGTACTTTCCTGCTACGGTCGTAGTTTCCACAACTACTGTTGGATATCTGAAAAAAGGCGTATTGCTATTATTCAGTTTTATTTTATAAACTATGTTGTCCACTTTTTTGAACCATAATTTGTTTTTTATGTAGTTTATTAGTGATTCTCGATGACTGCAATAGCATCGTATTTATGCTATATAAAAAAAACGTTTCTTAAACAGCTTAATACGCCAGCCATTTAAAAGTTTAGCTACGCTATGTATATTTGGTGGCGATGCTCAATTGCAGTATTTTTTTACACTCTCATGATTCTACCACCTAGGTATATTTTATCACGAGAAATACAAAGTGTTATTTGTGTTTTAAGAACATTTTTAAATATGAGCTAGATTTTTCTTAGATACATATTTGTATATTATACTAAATTTTGAAAAATGTAATTTTTTCTAGTAATTGAATTGAACTAGATATCCTGTATTTGTTTAATGACTTTTTCCCTATAAAAATGTAAATAGTAAGTATTAATATAGAAATAAAGATAAAACTGGGTTTTCACGACACACCATAATTGAAAATGATCTTTTGGCCACTCTGTGTAAGTAGGTATGATTTACAATGCAATCCACCATTAAAATATTTTCTGGTAATATCAAATTAATACTATTTATTCTACTTAGAACTAATTTCTGACCAGGTTGTTTTATAATGAAAAATAAATTAATATTAAATGTATCTAGGAAAGAAACTCATCAATTTTTATATTCGCTTGGCTTGGATTTATTAAATGGCATTTGAGAATTCTCCTAATGAACTCATGAAAATTAAATTTTAGTAATTAGACCATGTTAATAAAAATCACATAATTTTGTACAATACCAGTTCTTTTCAATTTTTTTTTTGTAGCATATTCTCATAAAGTACAAGGATGGTGTTTTTTCTTATAATCTAATATCTTTTAACACAAACCAAAACTTTTCATCTTTCCCTTAAACTTCTTGATTGTGCACGTCATGGATGTAATGTTGGTACATCCTTCTGTCTTTATATATTGTCATAGGTTTTAAATTAAACGAATTCTTTTTTTAGATATTGAAACCGCAGAAACCACGAAATCCACTATCAGATCTTGCTTTGATAGAACCGGATGATGTTGATGTACCAGTTGCAACAACCAGGAGATCAATCGCATCACGAAGAGTTAGTTTTGCCAGCAGCAATTATGTTAAGTAAGTTGTTTATACAATAATAATTAGTTATTTAACTTGTTTTATACAGGGCGTTTGTGAACCACCTTACAACGTATAACTTCTTAATAAACATGTGTCGAAATTTTTTTTTTCTTTTTTAAATAGAGAAGTACATGCTTCAAAACGGTACACGTTCATTCTGAACGCTGCCTACTATTTTTTTATACCAATATTTTAGTAAATAAAACACCCTGTATATTTTTATGTATTTGAAATCTTTGAAAGCTTTGCCATACATCTCTATTCATTATGTTAGGTTATTTGAAAACACATATATGCATACTACATACTTTAAAAATTATATTGAAATAAAATGCTAAAATGTGTGTACTACTTATATTGTTTATTGTTAGTACGCTAGATGTAAGAATAACATAAAAGTTAGTAAATTTAGTACGAAATACCTCAACAGTATAACAGTGTAAAACATTAATTTATAAAGTAGTGACAATGCAACTAATATTATCTAGTTTTTGTGCTTATGTTTTAAGCCTTATATCAATGTACGTACTATACCTACTTAAGCAATTTGTTTCAATCCATAATGTTAAACATTGTAACTAAGTTTTTTTTAATACTAGTTTTATATGGAAGGGATGTATAAAACATGACGCTTTTTATGATAAACTGCAAGAAATAATGGACGAAGTTGGGGACAATAGAGAAATAATAATGATGGGAGACTTCAATGCCCGAATAGGTTCCAAAATAAATGACATGGTCGTGGGAAACTTTGGAGAAGCTCATATTAACGGTAATGGAGAGAGACTTATCGACTTCTGCCAGAATAACGAACTCGATTACAAATGGATTCTTCCAGCATAAAGATGTTCATAGATATACATGGACACAAGCTACAAGGCAACTGAGATCGATTATAGACTACATCATCATTCGACAGAAAGCTTGTATGAAGGTAATGGATGTTAGAGTGCTGCGCGGAGCGGACTGTGGATCTGACCGCCACCTAGTAAGGGGAAAAGTGATGTTTCCATATAAAAATCTGAAAACAGACCCCAATTCGAAAAAGGACCAGGATCAATCGAGAATGGAAAAGATAGAGACCCCTAGGTACAACATAGAAGGACTAAAAGAAGAGAGTATAAAAACACTGTACCGACAGAGATTGGATAAACAACTGAACGAACGGGAATATAATACGACATATGAACTACACGAGCATATAAAGAAAGCTATACATCAAGCATCCAAGGAAGCATTGGGTATAATAGATAAGACAGCTAATTGTGGACAAAAGTGGTGGTGGAATGATGACATAGGAAAAGAAATAAATAGAAAGAAAGAAGCATACTTGATAAATACTAAGCGAGACGAAGATAGACAAAAATATGTGGAAAATAGAAGGCTAGTAAGAAGATTAGTAGTAGAAGAGAAACGAAAACACTGGGACAGAAGATGTGCAGAAATAGAAATGTATATCGGAGGAAGAAGATGTACAGAAGCGTGGAAATTTATTGACAATGTAAGAGCAGAAAAACACACAACCACAATACAAACTATATCGCCGAAGAAATGGGAAGAATATTATAAGCACCTTCTGACAGAACAAAGGCCGCAATTTAAAGAGCAAGCAATTAACATACAAGTAGAAGGAGAACCAGTAAAGGTGGAAGTCGAGACAGTAATAAAAGCAATAAAGAAAATGAAAAACCGAAAAGCAAGTGGACCGGGGGAATCATGGCCGAAATGATAAAGAGCGGAACAGAGAAATTGGCAAAAATGATTATGCAACTATTTAATAAATGTTTAGATGGACAACTCGTTCCAGAGGAATGGAAGGTAGGATTTATTCAACGCAAAAGACAGAACTAACGATTTTTTAAAATCAGGTATTTACAAATTAAACTGTTCACATTGTAATTATGTATACATAGGTCAAACAATTAGAAATTTTGACACCAGATACAAAGAACACATACTCTCATACAAATATAAACACCCAGAAAAATCTAACTACGCTAAACACTTATTAGAACACAATCATGCATTGACATTAAATAGTATAATAACATTTTTACACTTCTGTGATGATGAACGTAAATAGGATATACTCGAGGCCTGTCAAATTCACAAACACACTTTAACAAACACACCTTTAATGAATAAGCAAATTGAGCTCATAAATTCCCCGCTATTGGAAGTTTTGGAATAGAAGACCTGAGCCAAGCCCAAAACCAAGATCCAGTGTGCTGTTACCCAAGCAATTACAAATGTTTACTTCATTAAATGCTTTTGATAATGACATATTGTATGTCGAAATACGTATAAAGCTAAAATAAAAATTAATACCTGTTGAAATTGCCTATTATTATTATTAATATAAACTTGCGTGCATAGAAATCGGCCCACTGTAAACTTTTGACTTTAACTACATTTTTTTTAGAAACTATTCATCAGGTCAAAAAAAAATATATGCTGTTTGGAAGACAATTTAATATGCTTTAATATAAGTTTAAATTTATCAAGAGTGCTTATCGTTTATACGCGTAGCAACCGGAAACAAATAAAACGTATTTATGTCGTGGTTGTAACGAGAATAACAAACTTGTGAAAGATTGATATTATTGCCTTTGCAATTGAAATTTGTACATTATTCGTTTTTCATAATTTGAATAGTTTTCAAGTGTGTTCATTTAATGCATACTACACCGCAAAAAGCCGCCCAAGTAATTGCTTTAATCGAAAATGGACTTAGCCAGCGAGCTGTTGCTCGACAACTGGATATGACACGCGCAACGGTTCGAAGAGTATGCCAACGTTATGAGAAGACTGGATCCTTTCATAGGGGACCTGGAACAGGCAGGAAGCGATTTACAACGGCTCGTGATGACCGCTTTATTGTTTCAATAACATTAAGAAATCGTCGCCTTAATGCGGTTCAAGTGCAACAACAGCTCCGTGAAATACGAGGAGTGGCTATTAGTCAGTGGACAGTAAGACGAAGACTGCAAGAAAGTAACCTGACCCCTAAAACACCTGCAATTGGTCCTAAACTTACCCCAGCTCATCGTCAAGCACGCCTGAATTTCGCACGGGATCATCTGAATTGGACATTGGAACAGTGGGGGTCTGTTCTGTTCTCAGATGAGACAAGGATATGCCTCTATGGTAGCGACCGAAGAAAAAAAGTGTACCGGAGACCAGGAGAGCGATTTGCAGAATGCTGCATTGAAGAGCGAATTGCTTATGGAGGTGGTTCCTGCCTGATCTGGGGTGCAATTTCTATGGGAGCACGAACCGACGCTGTATTCATCCGTAGGGGCGACCGTGGTCACGGGAGAGGAGGTTTAACGGGTGCGAGGTACATCGAGGATATTTTAGCAGTTCATGTGGTACCTTACGTTGACTACATTGGAGAAAATTTTATTTTTATGCATGACAATGCGAGGCCGCACACCGCAAGAATCGTGCAAGATTACATTACCGAAGTCGGTTTTCGGGTTATGAAGTGGCCAGCATACAGGCCCGACCTAAACCCGATCGAACATTTATGGGATGAGCTAAAACGAAGAATTCGAGCTAGACTTCGTGCCCCAACCTCGATCCTAGAGCTTATTGTTGCAGTAGAAGAAGAGTGGCTTAACATCCCACAAGAAACAATAGCGAAATTGATTAGATCTATGCCTAATCGTATGAGAGATGTTATTAGGGCAAGAGGAGGTCATACCCATTATTAAAAATTAAGTGTTAATTTAGATAATTGTCAGTAACCATACTTATTTTAGTAATAAAAAAAAGTTAATTTGTTTCAAGTATTAATTTCACTATGTTAAGTCTAAGAAGCCAAAATAAATTTTAATAAATTCAAACTCATATTAAAGCATATTAAATTGTCTTTCAAAAAGCATATATTTTTTTTGATCTGATGAATAGTTTCTAAAAAAAATGTAGTTAAAGTAGAAAGTTAACAGTGGGCCGATTTCTATGCACGCAAGTTTATAAAGTATTTATGTCATCTATCCACAAAAAAGGAAACCAACAAAAATGCGAAAATTACAGAGGAATAACAGTAACATCAACCCTTAGTCGGCTATACGGAAGAATTTTAAGAGATATGATAGAAGAGGAGTACAAGCAAAAAGAAGCCGAAGAACAAAGCGGATTCCGGGCAGGTAGGTCCTGTATGGACAACATATTCTGCCTAAAACAAATTATAGAAAAAAAGATAGCGACAGGAAGAGAACTGCATCTACTCTTTATAGACCTCACGAAAACATATGACAATGTACCGGTCGAAAAGGTATGGCAAGTGCTACAAGAGACACGTATCAATCACACCATAATAAAAACTTTACAAGAACTATACAAGGAAACTAAGTAAGAATTAAAATAGGCCAACAAATATCTCAAGGCTTTATAGTAACAAAAGGGCTCAAACAGGGATGTTGCGTTTCCCCAACAATTTTTAAAATATATGTAGAACATGCACTACGAGAATGGAAGAGGAAGTGTAGAGGTATGGGACTAGAAATTAATGACAGCAATATATATACCCTACAATTTGCAGATGATCAGGTCCTCATTGCCCAAGATAAAGAGGACCTGAAATATATGACAAGAAAGATTGAAGAGGAATACAAAAAATGGGGATTATCTATGAACCTATCCAAAACAAAATACCTATGTGTGGGAGGAAAGACGACGAACCTAGAAATAGAAAATGCTGAAACCATTATGGGATGTGATAGATATAAGTATTTGGGAGTAGAAATAAATAGCGACGGCAGAGATTCGATGGAAATAAAGGAACGAATAAGACAGGGACGAAGAGCTATAAAAAGATTGAACGGGATATGGTGGCATAAAGAAATTACGAAGAAACGCAAAATAAACATCTACAATGTAATAGTAAAAAGCATAACACTATATGGAGTAGAAGCCTGGAAGATTACTTAAGCTGATAAGAGAAAGATTACAGCGGTAGAGATGGACGCCCTAAGAAGATCATGACGGGTCTCAAGAAGAGACAGAATAACAAATGAAAGAATCAGAGAAATGATGGACGTGCAAGAGACAATACTAGACGATATACAAAAAAAACAACTTACCTGGTACGGGCATGTAAGGAGAATGGCAGCGGGAAGACTACCAAGGGTGGCCATGGAATGGATACCATCGGAAAGAAAGAGAAGAGGAAGACCCAGAAAAACTTGGGGGGGAGGAATCCGAAAATCAATGAGTGACAGAAATCTGAACGTCGAACAATGTCTTGACAGAGCACAATGGAGAACAAGTCTGGGAATCGGACAGCGGCGACAGACGCTATAAACCGAACATATATATATGTATAAAACATCTTTGCAGAGCAGTTTTATTGTACTCTCCAACTAAAACTTAAAATAATTTATGGTTTCTACTGTTAATAAGTTTGACTGAATAGTAGGCAGTATTTAGAAGTGATATACACCATATTATATAGTACGTTTCTATACTTCTTAATAACTAGGTTACAGTTTGTTAAGCGATTAACAAACACAGTGTAGTTCTTGTAAAGAAAAGGTTATAGTAGAGTTAATTAATTTTAAAGGAGTGCAACAATGCATTGGTTGTACATCAATAAATAGATTCAATTTTTTACAATTACAAAGTTTTACTACAACCTTTATTTCAACAAGTATCTTGTTAACCTATTATTTTTAATTTGTACTTGATCTACAGAGAATTTGCAACAGACTTGGAAAAAAACACAACAATATGGGACACAACCTACGAGGAAACAGTTGATAAATCTGACTCAACTCACTCCACTCACTCCACAGAGATTACTCCATTTGATACACAGTCTGAGAAGTCATCTGTTCCTAATACAGAACTAACAAAAATGCCGGAAAATTTAAACCAGTCGTATGTTTCTATGCCCAATGAAGCTACAAGAAAAATGGGTTCCATCAAATATGGTAACAGAAAGGCATCCCTTAATTTTAATGAACAAGGTGGTGAAGACATCGAATCAGATTCATCTTTGTGTGGTACTGATGATTTTGAAAATCGAATAATTGAAACGAGAAGCATTCAACCCTCGAATAATATTATGAATGCCAGTGTTCGTAGTAGTACAAGACAAATAAATGAGAAGACTATTACACAAAAATTCATACAAAGTGGACAACTTCCTTCAGAAAATGCAGATATCAGTGTAAAAGGTGTACGTGATAGTTTGTATTTACCACAAATTTCGACTTCTAATACTGGAAATACATCTTGTGGAAATATATTTCGTCAATCTCATAATTTGCATTTTACTGAGAAGGAGAATAGACCAACACAAAGCGATCCAACTATTATTTTTCCTGTTTTAAGCCATAGAAAATTATGCCAATCTATAATCATGGCAGATAATCAATGTGATACTTTGCTGTCTAAAGTGAAACCTCATTGTAAAAAAGAAGAAGACAGTGTTTTGAAACAGAATGAAAGCTTTTTGATTTGCAATAAAAGCAGCACTGCATTGAAGGTTAATAACGTTGATAACACAGAATCTGTTCAAGAAGGTTTTGTTTCCAACAAAAGTTCTTGTATTATGAAGAGTGAAACCGTTATAAGCAATAGCACTATGAAACTAACACATCAATTATCTGAATTTTCTACAAACACCTGTAAAAATACAGCTTGTGTAGATGTATCTAACATGGAATACACTCCAAAATTGTCAGCCTTCAGTAAAAGTGGACGTGGTTTAAAAAACAGAACTATTGTTGCAGATGAAAATATGGAAATTACCCAACAGGTACCCATTGTTTACAAAAATAATTATAATGCTCATGTAGATGGAATTGACAAAACAGTTGTTAAAGGTAATGCAAATAGAACAGTTATATCAGATGAAAACATGGAAATCACCCAAGAGTTTCCTGCTGCTTACAAAAATATGTGTAATATTAATAAAGACCATATTGAGAAAACAATTGTTAAACCGAATGTAAACAGAACTGTTGTAACAGATGAAAACATGGATATTACCCAAGGCCTACCTATTGTTTACAAAAATACTAATTATAGCGTTAATCAAAATAGCATGGGCGAAGTACTTGTTAAAGGTAAAATGAACAAAACTATCATAACCGATGAGAATATGGAGTTCACTCAACAGCTGCCTACTGTTAATAAAAGTAATAATTACAAAGTAAACACACATGTCACTGATGAAGTGCTTGTTAAAGATAACATAAATAAAACAATTGTTACTGATGAAAATATGGAATTTACCCAACTGCTACCAGTTTATAAAACTACTAATTATAATGATAAGGAAAACAGCATTGGAGGAGTTTTAGTTAAAGCTAAAACAAACAGAACTATTACAACTGACGAAAATATGGAGTTCACCCAACAGTTACCTTCTGTATACAAAACTAATTACAGTATGGCAAATAGAATGGGTGAAGTGTGTGTCAAAGATAAGATAAACAAAACTGTTATAACAGATGAAAATATGGAGTTCACACAACTGTTACCTGCTGTATACAAAACCAATTATAGTGTGGTAAAAAGCGTAGGCGAAGTGCTTGTCAAAGATGAGATAAATAAAACTGTTATAACAGATGAAAATATGGAGTTCACCCAACAGTTGCCTGCTGCATGCAAAACCAATTATAATGTGGTAAATAACTTAGGTGAAGTGCGTGTCAAAGATGAGATAAATAAAACCGTTATAACAGATGAAAATATGGAGTTCACACAACAGTTGCCTGCTGCATGCAAAACTAATTATAATGTGGTAAATAGCGTAGGTGAAGTACTTGCTAAAGATAAGATAAATAAAACCGTTATAACAGATGAAGATATGGAGTTCACCCAACAGTTACCTGCTGTATACAAAACCAATTATAGTGTGGTAAATAGCGTAGGTGAAGTGCATGTCAAAGATGAGATAAATAAAACTGTTATAACAGATGTAAATATGGAGTTCACCCAACAGTTGCCTGCTGCATGCAAAACCAATTATAATGTGGTAAATAGCGTTGGTGAAATACTTGCTAAAGACAAGATAAATAAAACCGTTATAACAGATGAAAATATGGAGTTCACCCAATTGTTACCTGCTGCATACAAAACCAATTATAGTGTGATAAATAGCATAGGTCAAGTGCATGTCAAAGATACGATAAACAAAACTATTATAACAGATGAAAATATGGAGTTCACCCAACAGTTACCTGCTGTATACAGAAGTAATAATGTAAATGTGAAGAGCACTGATGAAGTGCTTGTTACAGATAAACTAAACAAAACTATTATCACTGATGAAATTATGGAATTCACTCAACAACTGCCTATTTTTACCAAAAAAGATACTAATCGAACTATTAATGCTAACAACATGAATGAAGTTCGTGTTGAGGATAAATCAGAGAGAACTAATGTTACAGATGACAATTTGGAGATGAAGCAGCAGCTGCCTAATCTTTGCAAAAGTAACTTTAATATGAGTGTAGATAGTATTGATCACATATTTACTAAAGATGAGGTACACAAAACTGTTGTAGCAGATGAAAACATGGAGTTTAGCCAACAGCAACAACAACTGCCTGCTGTTTATAACAGTAACCACCATACTAATGTAAATACCATAAATGATGTAGTTGTTCGTGATAAAAATAAAACGACTGTAGCTGATGAAAACATGGAGTTTAGCCAACAACTGCCTATTTTTTACAGTACTAATGATTTTGCTACTGTAAATACCAACAATGAAGTAATTAAAGTTAAACAAAGCAACACTGTCGTAGAAGATGACAACACAAAATTCACCCAACAATTGCCATGTGTGTACACCAATAATGAAATACTTATTGAAGATAAGACTAACAATACTATTGCAGTAACTGAAAACATGGAATTTAGCCAAGAGTTGCCTGATATGTGTAGTCGTAATTATAATGCTGCTGGAAATACTGAAGTACATGTTAGTGGTAAACTAAATGAAACTGTCTTACCAGATGATAACAGGAAATTCAACCAGCAATTGCCAGCTATTTACATCAACAGTGAAGTTCTTGAAGATAAGCTAAACAAAACTACTGCAGTAACTGAAAACATGGAATTCAGACAAGAGCTACGAGTAATTTGCAGTGGTAATTATAATGCTAATGAAAATACTGAGGAAGAAGTACTAGTTAGTGATAAACTAAATAAACTTGTCTTACCAGATGAAAACAGAGAATTCCTCGAACAGTTACCCCCCGATTACACAGACTATGAAGTAATTGTAGAAAAAAAACGGAATAAAACCTTTACAGTAGGTAAAAACGTATTCAACCAACAACTGCCAGCTGTTGACAATGGTAATACCAGTACGATTGTAAACACCAATTATCCCACATTTGTTAAAGAGAAGGTGAGCAAAACTGCTGTAGCAGACGAAAACCTGGAATACAGCCAACAACTACCAGCTGTTGACAATGGCAATGGCAATGCCAATGCCAATGCTGTTATAAACACCAATCACAGCACATTTATTGAAGAGAAGATGAAGAAAACTGTTGTAGCAGATGAAAACATGAAATACAGCCAACAGGTGCCTGCTGTTGACAATGGCAATGCCAATGCTGTTATAAACACCAATCACAGCACATTTATTGAAGAGAAGATTAAGAAAACTGTTGTAGCAGATGAAAACATGGAATATAGCCAACAATTGCCAGTTGTTGACAATGGCAGTGCCAATGTAAACACCAGTCACGCCACATATATTAAAGATAAGATGAATAAAAGTGTTGTAGTAGATGGAAACATGAAATACAGCCAACAGGTGCCTGCTGTTGACAATGGCAATGCCAATGCTGTTATAAACACCAATCACAGCACATTTATTGAAGAGAAGATTAAGAAAACTGTTGTAGCAGATGAAAACATGGAATATAGCCAACAATTGCCAGTTGTTGACAATGGCAGTGCCAATGTAAACACCAGTCACGCCACATATATTAAAGATAAGATGAATAAAAGTGTTGTAGTAGATGGAAACATGAAATACAGCCAACAGGTGCCTGCTGTTGACAATGGCAATGCCAATGCTGTTATAAACACCAATCACAGCACATTTATTGAAGAGAAGATTAAGAAAACTGTTGTAGCAGATGAAAACATGGAATATAGCCAACAATTGCCAGTTGTTGACAATGGCAGTGCCAATGTAAACACCAGTCACGCCACATATATTAAAGATAAGATGAATAAAAGTGTTGTAGTAGATGGAAACATGAAATACAGCCAACAGGTGCCTGCTGTTGACAATGGCAATGCCAATGCTGTTATAAACACCAATCACAGCACATTTATTGAAGAGAAGATTAAGAAAACTGTTGTAGCAGATGAAAACATGGAATATAGCCAACAATTGCCAGTTGTTGACAATGGCAGTGCCAATGTAAACACCAGTCACGCCACATATATTAAAGATAAGATGAATAAAAGTGTTGTAGTAGATGGAAACATGAAATACAGCCAACA
>JABXWE010008829.1:0-22659 GCA_014611495.1 Limonius californicus | reverse complement strand
CTGCCGAACCAGGAAATATAACGTGGGGACAATATGATAAATTATTTGGCCATGACCGGTGTAGACTCTATAAATCTCATCCGGCTTACTGAAATGTCGTTAACATGCTAACCGGCTCCTTCTCTGCCACGTGCTTCTCCTCGGTGCTAGGTAGAAACACCGGGGGCCTACAGTTTAACGTCGAATTCAAAAGCCAGCAATTTCAAGGAAAGTTTTCGACAGGAAACGGTTGTCTTTATGCATATGAACTAAGAGTGGCTTATTTTTGTGCTTTTTAATTCTCTTTCAGAAAATAACCCAATATATTAAAATTTTATACTAATAACGAAGTTAAGAGCTACAATAAAATTTAAGTGATAGGCTAAGTGCCCCTTACTATCAAGTTTATGAAAATGGTTCTGACACTGTAGTTTATAATGGTAAATATGTATACCAAATTTTAAATAAATATCTTTAGATTTGTGGAAATTACAATAAAAAGAAAAGATAAAAAATTGAACTTTATGGCCTATAACTTCTTAAGGAAGGATTTTCTAATTAAGTTTAATCGGTTTATTCTAACCTAAATAATCTATGACCAAACGTGTCCCATTCTTTCTAGAACACCCTGTATAAATCTATTGAATAATATGCAAATGATATACATCTTTAAGCTACTGACATGAGGGAGGTCCTTCTAAATGCTGCCCCATTCTTTCTGAAACACACTGTATAACTCTATTGAATAATATGCAAATGATATAAATCTTTAACCTACTGACAGAAAGGAGGTCCATCCATCGATGTTATCCCCAAATAAAACTATACTATACAAGACCTTATCTAGCTGCCGAACCAGGAAATATAACGTGGGGACAATATGATAAATTATTTGGCCATGACCGGTGTAGACTCTATAAATCTCATCCGGCTTACTGAAATGTCGTTAACATGCTAACCGGCTCCTTCTCTGCCACGTGCTTCTCCTCGGTGCTAGGTAGAAACACCGGGGGCCTACAGTTTAACGTCGAATTCAAAAGCCAGCAATTTCAAGGAAAGTTTTCGACAGGAAACGGTTGTCTTTATGCATATGAACTAAGAGTGGCTTATTTTTGTGCTTTTTAATTCTCTTTCAGAAAATAACCCAATATATTAAAATTTTATACTAATAACGAAGTTAAGAGCTACAATAAAATTTAAGTGATAGGCTAAGTGCCCCTTACTATCAAGTTTATGAAAATGGTTCTGACACTGTAGTTTATAATGGTAAATATGTATACCAAATTTTAAATAAATATCTTTAGATTTGTGGAAATTACAATAAAAAGAAAAGATAAACAATTGAACTTTATGTCGTATAACTTCGTAAGGAAGGACTTTCTAATTAAGTTTAATCGGTTTATTCTAACCTAAATAATCTATGACCAAACGCTGTCCCATTCTGTCTAGAACACCCTGTATAAATCTATTGAATAATATGCAAATGATATAAATCTTTAAGTTACTGACAGAAAGGAGGTCCATCCATCAATGTATCCCCAAATAAAACTATACTATACAAGACCTTATCTAGCTGCCGAACCAGGAAATATAACGTGGGGACAATATGATAAATTATTTGGCCATGACCGGTGTAGACTCTATAAATCTCATCCGGCTTACTGAAATGTCGTTAACATGCTAACCGGCTCCTTCTCTGCCACGTGCTTCTCCTCGGTGCTAGGTAGAAACACCGGGGGCCTACAGTTTAACGTCGAATTCAAAAGCCAGCAATTTCAAGGAAAGTTTTCGACAGGAAACGGTTGTCTTTATGCATATGAACTAAGAGTGGCTTATTTTTGTGCTTTTTAATTCTCTTTCAGAAAATAACCCAATATATTAAAATTTTATACTAATAACGAAGTTAAGAGCTACAATAAAATTTAAGTGATAGGCTAAGTGCCCCTTACTATCAAGTTTATGAAAATGGTTCTGACACTGTAGTTTATAATGGTAAATATGTATACCAAATTTTAAATAAATATCTTTAGATTTGTGGAAATTACAATAAAAAGAAAAGATAAACAATTGAACTTTATGTCGTATAACTTCGTAAGGAAGGACTTTCTAATTAAGTTTAATCGGTTTATTCTAACCTAAATAATCTATGACCAAACGCTGTCCCATTCTGTCTAGAACACCCTGTATAAATCTATTGAATAATATGCAAATGATATAAATCTTTAAGTTACTGACAGAAAGGAGGTCCATCCATCAATGTATCCCCAAATAAAACTATACTATACAAGACCTTATCTAGCTGCCGAACCAGGAAATATAACGTGGGGACAATATGATAAATTATTTGGCCATGACCGGTGTAGACTCTATAAATCTCATCCGGCTTACTGAAATGTCGTTAACATGCTAACCGGCTCCTTCTCTGCCACGTGCTTCTCCTCGGTGCTAGTTAGAAACACCGGGGGCCTACAGTTTAACGTCGAATTCAAAAGCCAGCAATTTCAAGGAAAGTTTTCGACAGGAAACGGTTGTCTTTATGCATATGAACTAAGAGTGGCTTATTTTTGTGCTTTTTAATTCTCTTTCGGAAAATAACCCAATATATTAAAATTTTCTACTAATAACAAAGTTAACAGCTACAATAAAATTTAAGTGGTAGGCTAAGTGCCCCTTACTATCAAGTTTATGAAAATGGTTCTGAGACTGTAGTTTATAATGGTAAATATGTATACCAAATTTTAAATAAATATCTTTAGATTTGTGGAAATTACAATAAAAAGAAAAGATAAAAAATTGAACTTTATGGCCTATAACTTCTTAAGGAAGGACTTTCTAATTAAGTTTAATCGGTTTATTCTAACCTAAATAATCTATGACCAAACGCTGTCCCATTCTTTCTAGAACACCCTGTATAAATCTATTGAATAATATGCAAATGATATAAATCTTTAAGTTACTGACAGAAAGGAGGTCCATCCATCGATGTTATCCCCAAATAAAATTACACTATACAAGACCTTATCTAGCTGCCGAACCAGGAAATATAACGTGGGGACAATATGATAACTTATTTGGTCATGACCGGTGTAGACTCCATAAATCTCGTCCGGCATACTGAAATGTCGTTAACATGCTTTCGTCCGATTGCTGGACACCGGCCCCTTCTCTGCCACGTGCTTCTCCTCGGTGCTAGATGGAAACACCGGGGGCCTACCGTTTAACGTCGAATTCAAAAACCAGCAATTTCAAGGAAAGTTTTCGACAGGAAGACCCCACGGATGGTGACCGGATTGGGGAATTGTTTGTGGTGGGTTGCAACACAACGTTTTTAATAACTGCTGGGGATTAAACCCAAGCCATAATCGAAATTTTTCCCAGAAAGCAAGTAGTTGAGATATCAACACACTCTTCTGTACTGGAAAATATTAATATTTCCCATGTTTACAGTGATACGAAAACTGTTGGAAGGAAGTACTGATTAAAAGAAAACATTTAGTTGTCCAGTAAACCAATACATATTGTCTTCAAACAATAAGTTTTTATATTTACTGTACCTATATTATATTACTTAGAATACATCTGAAAACATTTGTATCTAATCCTGATGATACCATGCATTCTGTTGAGTATAAGGGAATATCTTATAGACGTCACTTGATACTAGTTATGCCAAAAATAACATTTCCTAATAACAACATTATGTGCAAATCCTGTTAAGAAAATCCGATTTTCTGGAAAAATCCAAAATTCAAAACGTATAATATTTGCTCATTCCAATGCTACGAAAACTGCACGAATGTAGAATTTTAGTCCAACTGCTAATTTATAAAATATACGGGATTATACATTTAAAATAAAAAAGTTACGAGAATTTTGGATATCATTAAATAAACTACTTCGGTATTCAAGGTTTTAGAAATCTAAACTAAATATGTTCCGATAAGGTGTGGTCTTCAGAATCTGTTTATAAATCAGAGAATTTCGTAGTGTTACCATTTAGACTAAGATTAACGGTTTCTAAAGGAGTATCTTTCATTAACAAATAGAACAATTAACTCCCATCATCTTGGAATAGTAGTTTAATATGTGAAACGCTTGTGTACATGACAAGAGCAAGTTCTCAACTCCAACTTTCTGAGCAGTAACTTTGCTCTTAGTAATCCTCGATAGGACAAAATTTGGGTGAATAAATTTCGATGCCACTCAATAGACGTTTGTAGCAAGACGGCGCTCATTGTTGCTAAAACAAAACGTGAGCTTTCCCTTTCGCTGAGCATTCGCAATCCACTCGAGATAACTTTGCACTTGTAACTTTTTACGCTAGTAATTCCATACCAACAACCCCCTTAATGAAACTGCACCGAATTAGCCGACAAGAGAGGTTAGTTAGCTTCCACAAGTTTACAAATGACTGATTTAAATTGAATCTATTTACCCAATTCGTGCATATTGTGTACAGTTCCCATTCAATCTATTTATCAAAGCGTTTAGGGAGCGTGAAGTGTGATATAGTATTGAGGGTTTGTTTTAATAATGCATTGATAATAATTTATGTCGTTTCTGCGTTATAGAGAATCATAACGCACCACCGCGCTTTTGTAACACTCCATGAAGCGATTCGATTCTAATGGCACTTTAGCCGATAATATAGTATGATCTTAGATATTTACTTCTCCACATCGCAAGCATAAGGAAAGAAAAGATTTCATGACAACAATTTGAAATTTAAGGGGGAAATATCTGAAAGCCCTAATCCGAATTAGACGAAATCTCACCAGTATTAACCTTGTTTTTTTGGGAGGGTATGTAGGAGAAAACCCTAATACAAATCTAGAGATTGTGTGTCGAATCTCTAGTTTATTTAAAAGTTATTTACCCCTTTGTGGGTAGTATTTAGAAATAACCATTTCTCATGTGTAATTTTAAGTACACTGATAGCAAATAAGTCAAGAAATAAGGTGTATTTTTTTCAGAATTTTTATTCCATCAGTTTTTACAAAAAATGGTGGTCCATGAGACATACCACTAAGCCATAGAACAAATACATATTATTTTTTATGAAAACTTCGAAAACGGTTTATTTTATCTGACAAGCATAAAGGAACACCGCAAGTTTCATTTAGACCTTCTCTGATGGTCTCACGTACTGCAGAGAGCACATCGTCTATAATTGCCATAAACCGGCATGTGTTGAGACTGATCCCATCTTTTCTCACGGGATACTATCGGCTTGTAATTGTTCATATGCTGTTGCTGCAAACTGAGTCTTCCCTTTTTCACTGGTTCACTCCCAGCTCCTACCAATCCAGTTACTACAGCTAAACGAAACTCTTTCAGACTCATGCCATTGCTGTTTCCACATCGTTGCTGAAACATTATGTGTGAATTGACTACGCTCACATCGATGAAGTGCTAGAATAAATGCGGCCACCATTTTCTTCTCTTTCTATCTATTTGATACGTTTTCTTTAGCATATATGCTTTGTCAACGAAGCCCATGTTTTGATTGTAATTTTTCAAAACTTTCGGGCAAGGAACGTTTTCTGCTTCACCAGTCTTCTTTTTCCGAACTACTTGGTCAGCTTCAGATGGATTCTCGCACTTGGAGGCTAAGAGAACTATTCTTTTGTCCATCCATTTTACACAAGAAATGCCATCAACACTTAATCGCCAATCAAAATCACCACGCTTCAACACTTTATCAGCTTTGAAATCTTCAGGTATTCCTTTTCTCCCTCTTCGAATAGTTCCCGTCACGTAAATATCTTCCTTCTGCAATTGTTTCAATAGTGGCAGAGATATAAAATAGTTATGAAAGTATACAAAATAATGCTTTCCAACCAAAGACCTAGTCAAATCTGTAATAACTCGAGATCCTAACTGTTTCTCTGCAGTCTCACCGACTTTTCCGGTGTATATTTGGAATTCGTCGATGGATCCACTGGCATCTGCTCTGCTCTAAACCTTGTAACCCCATTTTATAGGTTTGTTTGAGATATATTGGCGAATCGACGAACGGCCTTTGAAACAAATCATGGATTCGTCTATTGAGATTGTTTGGTGAATTTTATAGTAAAATTGGAAATTATGTAATAATGCATTCAAAAATGGGCGCAACTTAGAAAATTTGTCAAAATTAGGATCCCCGCGGTTTGGTTGTAGAGCATTGTCATTCAAATGAAAATTTCCTAAGAACCAATCAAATCGGGTGCGACTCATTAGAGTTGAAATGTAGGAATCCCTCAACTCCATCTGTGCTGACCAGTAATCTCGATAGCTGGGCAGTTATTTCACACCCATCAAAATATTTATAGCCAAAAATATTTTTGTGTCTTTTGCAGTTGCCGGAACAAATGTTTTTCCACTTTGAGTAACATAAATGTTTGTTTGGAAAACTAAATGTTCAATAATTTGTTCACTTACAAGACATCCTAAAATATCAATTGGCGATTCAACCTCATCTAGTATATTAGCAGGTCCGGTAATCTCTGCAAAAGGATTACCTTGATTAGCTGTATTAGTGACTGTTGGAGGCTTTTTCCAAATAAATTTATCATTTGGTACAAGATTAGATAACGGGAGATTGTCTTCATCATCCTCAGAATCCGATAAATTTTGTTTAGTAGCAACAGTAACTTCCTCTGCATCATCCTCCACATCAAAGGAGGCAGTGGCATTTTGATCTTCCTCTTCATAACTAAGTTAATCTTCAGATTCTCCATCTGAAGGAATTTCTGCTAATGTAGTATCTACTTCGTCCCCATCTAACATTTCTAACTCCTTGTTACTCCAACTGTTCTTCTCTAGCATATAAACAAATATGATGTACAATTCTGTCGCTGATGTTGGTGCTTTGTGATATATTTGAAATGCCACAGATAAAAGAGCGATCAAAAACTACTTTTTGTGTAAACATCTATGATTATGATATAAGAACATGCTAATATATTGCCAAAATAATATCTAGGTACTTACTTGCCATTATCTTTATTTATTTCGTTTCAATTCGACCACCAAAGATTTGTAAACACCAACTGTCAACAACACGCTATAAAGTGATTAGAAAGTAGGCACCCGCAGCAGGCTTCCCGAATTTTTATCCGTTTATACTGTAGAGGGCGCTTGCAAGAAGGCATCAGATAGGTGGTACGTAGAATATACCACCAAGCAAGACCAAGAAAGTTTTAAATATTTGTGGTATACCACATATACCAAGCAGGAAAGGGTTAATAGCTATCAAGCGTTAAGTACAGAAATATTGTGATACAAACCCATTGTACAAATGGTTGCCTTGCAAAGTTATTGACATTTACGGACAAATGTTTTCTGAAACGATGCTTAACATTAATTGGTATAACATAAAAAAGCTAAGAATTATTATACACGCAAGAATTTTTAAAATACGTTGGATATCCGACTGCTAACGTCCGTTTACATAATGCGTCACTTACAATACATCTATCTGGTTGGAACTTGCAGGAGATTCGGATGCACATAGGTACTACGTATGTAGCTAATGGCTAATGAAAGTACATGAAATTGATCTTATGATGGCGTTTCAAAAAGCTTTATCTATGAAATCGATATGCACTGCGGTATCAAAAAGTTTCCGTGAATATTTACACGAAATGTTAAGAATGGCAGCAATGATGGAACTTTTAACGCGTTATAATGAGGAACTTTTTAGAAAGAACAGCACTCGAAATCTAAGTAGACCATCATAGCCTCGAATCAAAAAAAGGTTCGATGATGTGGACGCGCGCCGGTTTACCAACGCCGAAAAAATGCAGGATTGAGCAATTCTTAAAGAAGGCTTACTGTGTTTTTAATATGCACGTCAATTGTTTGTCCCAAATATGACGATTAACATCGATAGTTATTGTAAAATTCTAGACAATCTATAGCAAGCCATCCGACATAATCAAAGAGGCAGGTTAAAGATAGGCGTCAGGTTCTTGCATGACCACATACTTTCAACTATAGGAAAGCCTGGCTTTAGAAACGCTGTTAGGAGGTTCTTAGCCATCCGCTACAAATTACAAAACTG
Organism: Limonius californicus; assembly: GCA_014611495.1. NCBI lineage: Eukaryota > Metazoa > Arthropoda > Insecta > Coleoptera > Elateridae > Limonius > Limonius californicus. The sequence goes on along the minus strand of JABXWE010008829.1, from coordinate 14,633 downwards.
GCTCTTGTGTGTCGCTGAGAAAAGTACCCGAATACGAGCTGATACTAGGTTAAAAAGTAGTGTTTACACTATGTGTTTCTATTTGGTGTATGCTTGATTTCTATACATATATCAATCTGTTTGTAATTCGCAAATGTAGTTTAGTAACCAGTCATCCATATTTTTCATTCAAGGTAACATATTTTTTTGAAATTGATTGTAAAGGTCTTATAATTCCGTATCATTTTCTGGATTTTGGATTAAAATTTGGAAGGTAAGCAAGCATTCGTATAATTAGTCCACAATCAGTAGGTTTATTGTAGAATCTCGCTGCAGTTCCCCAGTTTGGACATAATCCAAGCCATACAATCCTCTGGATGTGCCTGAGAATGTCAGCAATCAGATTGTGGCTGAATCCAGCCATATCGATAAAGAAGTCTCACGACATGGATCCTTTTCTTCTTGCAAGTTCATGACAGTGACACAAAACATGTTCTACCGTCTCGTCATCCTCGTTATATCCGGGACAGTTAGGACTAATGACTAGCGCCATTCTGTACATATATTTCTTGACTGTGAATGCGCAAATATGATTCCTAGGATCAGTAGAATGTTTTCTTGGACAGTTTCACAGTCTTGTTCTGTTCTCAGCGAGTATCTATTACTTTTCGTTATAAATTCGTCCTTCGTATAAGACGCATATGCATGTGTTTTTAGATGTATTTCACCAATCAAGATTTCGATTACAGGAAGAAAGTTATATTAGATACTCCACAGTTCAATTTCTGTTATATTAAAGGTACTAACTTTGCGTAATGATAGCCGACTCTGCCATGCGATCATCACTTCGTCGAGATCTTACCCTAAAATAATAAATATTTACGTGATTAGGACGCTCTTAATGCGTATTTAAAAATAAGGTAAATAGATTTCTACACAGCATATTTGTTCGGTAATCAAATAATAATACAAAAATGATTCCAATTATGGAACTTCATTTTGAATTAAATTGAAAGGAACTGTTTGCAGTTCATAACACCAATGTTGCGCTATTTTTATCAATTTATTTTGTTCTTGTGTAGGTTTATCGTCTTCCTTTTAACTGCACTTGGCCACACTTTCTTTTCGTTAGCGGGTACGTTTATTACATGTGCAAAAAAATAAAAGCAGGTTAGGCGCTATTTTCGTCTAAAATAAGAAGTTTATGTCACAGAGGCATATATTTTTAAATATAATTTTAAAAATACAAGTGCAGATGCTAATGGTTGCATAAAATGTATTTACTGTAGTTTTTGTGGTACCTAAAAAACGACAGCTGTGCTGATATGAACAAAGTATAAAACGCTGAAAAGTCTAGTCGAAGTGTTTAATGTTTTAATGTTTATGTTGCACAAACCAAAGATTGCAACAGGTTTTGTAAATTAATGCCCACCATGCTCGTATATAGCGCATTAAAACTTGTAAGATAGTTTAACTAATCATGTAGTCTTAATGTACCTAGTTAAAAAAGGTTTTCAGCGCTTTTATTGTTAGATAATTAGTCGACCCTTAAATTACTTTTACAAAATTAGTTTCATCGGAAACTTTCGTGCCAATTATTTAAATTTCATGTAAGACCTAAAGTTAATAACTTGTTAATTAGTTTTCATTGTTATCCGTTCTAATGAAGACCCGGTAAAGCTCTTCATTTTTCTTACATGACTAATATATAGAATCAAATATTTCGCCACGGTTATAATATATAATGTTAATAGTTTAGTGTGTTTCGATGCAGCCTATAGAACTTTTAGGTAAGTTCGTGTAATCTGCTTTCGTGAAATCTTACTATAAAGTTTAATTATACGTAGGTTGAACACGTGCGAAGTTTTAATGGAATTGTTTTATTCATGTCCAGTAACTGTATATCATAACCCTAGTTATTATTTGTATCTGTTGCACAAAGTCTTAGTTTTAAATATTTTATTACAGCGTATGTCCCAAATGGGATCTTAGAAACGGTTTCAGCTGCAGTTAAAGCGGGAAAATCATAGTGATATACTTGGTTCAATATTCTTACACTTGTTCTTCTTCACTTCAAGGAGTAGGTATTCTATTTTATTTCATACTCTACCGTAAAGTAGACGTTACGGTACTAATTTGAGTCCGGGAAATGGCACATTACGGTACCAGGTACTGTAATGTTACTTTACCGGACTGATTCATCCAATTCTCCCATAAAATGAAACATCTGTTTTAAATTCTTATACTTCATAAAAAATTTAAAAAAGAACATTATGAAAAATAGATTTATACTTAGTTTAACATGTTTTGTGAATATTAACAGTAATGGTACTGCCGCTGTTATCGGAAACATTTATAGAAAAAGGCACATCTTTATTATTAACTATGTCGGAAGATGATGGATTTTGCTGCAACACCTCCACAAAAGTTTCACCCCCTTGTATCAATCTTGCTATCTTCTTTTTGTCTTCAATAGAATCTTCAACATATTTTTCGGCAACTTTTGAACTCTTCAATCCTCCATGCCGTTTTAAAACATTGATTCAGCCCCAGCGTTGGCCAACAACGTTGACGAAGTTCTTCTGAAGCAATGGCCTGTATACTTTTGGGGATGATCAAGATTGACAAATTCAGCGATTTTTCTAGGTGCTCCCGCAACAGTATGTATACCAACTCTTTGGCTTATGCATTTACCTTGTCTATAACCTACCAAAAGTGCTTTTTCAGGAAGGTTCTTTGTCACCAATTGTAATATTTCTGAAGACATCCAAATATTGCATCTCATCGCTGTTAATCGCAGTAAACACCCGTCTAGCATGTGTTTTTGTTTGATTAATACGAACCACTAACTGAGACCCAGTGTCCTCTACATCATCTACTGTTGAATTATAAATTTCTTCTCTTCGGCAACCTTTCAGAAATTCCTAACAAAGCGATTACATTTACTAGTAAATACCCCTTCATAGGTGCCTCTCTCATGAATCTTTCAAGTTTTTCCCTAATCAGCACCTTCGCCTGATTTGGATGATAACCTACATTTTGCTTTTTTAAGAAAGCTAACAACTTAAGAAAACGTAAAATCTCGATATTCTCATTAACGATCGCCATTGATTTAACCATCGAGTATATAGACCAAAACGATGAACTATTAAATGTTTTCGAAAGAAAAGTAAAATATTATCAGTTAAAAGGAAAATTCTTAAAAAAGAAACGTATCTAACCAAATCCAAAAAGTAAGTCAAGACCACGTTTTCATTAACACTCGTTTCGACCTCATATTTCTTGAGCCAGTCACAAAATAACGCATATTCTTTCCTATACCTCTGCGAGGATTTGACAGGGATAAGTTTTCCCGCAGCTTCTGCGCTTCTCTGAGAAATTTCACTTGATTCACTAGCCATTTTCCAGCAGATATTATTTTTCGTATTTTTTTACAAAGCAATATGTCTGCCTTTATTTACACTGTTACCTTAGTAACTTTTGTTTCTGTTAAATAATCAAAGCCACATAGGAATGTATCCGATAAAATAACAATTTATTTTTAATAAAATGATTACATTGCCTATTGACAAATATGACATTTAAAATTTTAATTAACAGTGTGAAATAAAACGTAGTACGATACACGTCCGTGAAGTTATTATTACGGTACTCGTTTAGATATTCTTGAATCGGCTCCTTCGTCGCCTCGTCCATAAACATCTAACTCATACCGTAATAAATCACTTCCCGGACTTGTAACGTAAATTACTATTGTTCTATCCTCAGAATTTTTTGTCACCATCTTTTCCGTGGTTTACCAACATATCTTCTCCCTCTAGGTTGGTATTCCGCGATGTGTTTGGGAGTTCTATTACCATCCATTCTAAAAATTTGTTGTATTTACTTCCCTTTAGTTTTTTCTCTTATTTTGCTTATCGAGTATATGTTTAATTCTGTTCATATATTTTCGCTACGTATTTGATTTTGTATTGTGCATGCTTTAACTCTTCTTACAAGCATCACCATTTGAAACAATTGTATTCTGCTTTAACTTTTTCCGAAAGTGTGCATGTTCCGCTCCCATACATCAGAACACCATTCTCATTACTTTATAGAATTTTAGTTTTGTACCTTTTCTAGTTTTGTTGCCTAATGCTTTGTGAACTGTTCTAAATTTCACATTCTTCTGTTTCAGATAGTATTTTCTACATATTTACAATACATTTACATGAACAATGTAATAAATTCTATCAATAAATATTAAATAATCTGGTAGGTCCTCTTGGTCTCTATTGTGTCACCAATGCTAATCTTTTTCTTCTTTTCTCATTAGTATACCAGCTGTTCCACAAATTTAATCAGAAACTTTTTGAACAAATTTACTTTTTAAGATTCTGATAATTATGGAGCAACACTATAAATTTATAAAAAAGTCGTATATACTATGCATTACAAACGGCTGATGATCGATTGCAAAATAATTATTATATCAATAGTTTACTCTAAATCATTTCACGACCCGAAGATTGAACGTCATAGTCCTTTAACACCTTACCTTTATTTCTTACATTTCTTTTGCAGATTGATAACAGCGCATAAGCAAGAATGATATGCAAGGTCAGATGTCGTAGATTATTATTGAAGAAATATTCATGATAATATAAAGTTAGTGTCAGCTTGCAAAGAGCACGTGATTAGTGGTGTTTACCGATTAGGAAGTGTTTAATAGTAATAATGAAATTTCGGTATTGTCAAGTGAATTCTCGAACGTTTTGTCTATAAAGACGCGAGCAAATACAATATCAAGAATTAACAAAAACACATTTTAACCATACGAGCATCGTACTGAATTATAGTTTATGTTCATTATTAAATAAATTATAATATAACATGAAGTACTGACAATAGCATAACTCTAGAAAAAAGAACTCTGACGTCACGTCAATTTTAAAAGTGGGAACGTTAAACTATTTATTGTTGTTGAATTAAAATAATATTTATTTCAAACTTGACAAAATTTAAAACTTGCTCGACAACCTAAATATAAATTTCAAAAAATGCATACTGTATGTTGACTAAATTAGTGATTTTTGAGATAACGGAGTTAATTTTGACTATATATACCAATTTTAGGTTGCGGATTTTATCAAAAAAATTATTTATTATTTAATTTTCAATAATCTTTTAACATTTTAAATTTCATCAAAATCAAACATACCTACATACTGACAGACGGAATGTTTTTAAAACTCATTTTTTAAAAAGTTTACAGATTTGATTAGATATAACTTTAGAATAGCGAAATAGAATTCTTGCACAAAACCCCTACTAAGTACCTGAATAATCTACAGCATGAAAAAAATGTGAAATATTCGTGTGCCCAATTCCTAATATTGGAAACAAAGTTAGCTTACGTACCCAGTGTGTGTGAAAAATTAAAACAGTTTAATTTTTTCTTAGGCTTACGTATGCAACATTATTATTATTTTAACTAATCAATTTTTTTAATCACAAATTTTGACCTTTAAAGGTTTAATTTGCAGCTAAATTTTAAAGATTTCATTTTTGTATTTATGTACCTTATTACTATGACAATTTTCAGTGGCGTGCATCGCGAAAATCTAATCTAGTTTTCTGTCATCTATCAAGTAGAAGGTTATGCGTATGATTTTCACTTAAACATAATTAAGAAAAGAGCGAAAATTCTTACGTTCACTAACTATAAATTAATTGAATGTACCTGTACAAATTTTAAAGTTTTGCAAAGTAATTGTTAAAATCATGTAGATAACCTTCCGCTTGACAGATGACAGGACAGTAAATTAGATTTTCGTGATGTCCGCCACTGAAAGTGCCATAGTAATGAAGTATCTGAATTACCCCTATTTAATTGTGGGTCTAGAAAAGTAAAACTCAAGAAAATGTTTATCTATGGGTAAACATACAAATGGATCATACAGTAATATTGGTTGCATATGTAAAACCCGGAAGTCTAGTTGAAAAATACTATAGGTGAATGTAGTTGACGAACAGTATAAATATGCATAGTAATATTCCTTGACTGTTATCATTAAATATAGTACAAACCTTGTCAAGACATTTACAAACGAAGAAAAACCCATTTCCAGCAACAATTGTTATTTTTAAGTTGCGTTAGAAATCAAAATAGTCAAAACAGATCTATAGAACTTTTTTACAGAACAATAAATAACTCAGATGTATTCTATTGTTTTGTTGGGTTTGTTTTTTAAATACCTACTAATATAAGGTTATAATGGATTAACAGTGTTCTTGTTAAATGGTTTTAAGATTGCAAAAATGTCAAACCGTATATCATTGATAAAGGTTGGATTTATATGCATAGCATGTCTTATTGCTAATTAACGTCGCCCTTTTTTAAATATCTACGTTTATCACATTGTTTTGCACTTTTATTGTTCTCTTAACTGCGAATACTTTCAGTGAATTTAAGGCATTAATACATGCATTTTGCATAGTTACGGGTGGTATTGTTTTATGAATATTAAAAAATGAGATTAGGTATTGGATTTTTTATGCTTATACCTAACCATTAAGTGTATTCTCGAGCAAATAATAAAATTGCAGGAATGAAAGTGTGCTTTACGTACATAACGTTTAGTTTCAGTAAAAATGTATTTCATTCTTCTGTATTCAGCAAAACCAAAGATAATTAGAAAATTAAGGTTTTGTTGGGTTTCGGTCAACAGAGTTGGGCATGATTTAAATTAAATTAATTAATAAGCTAACTTAAACCGTATCAGTGAGTTCAGTTCAATGTTTTTAATTCTATTAATTGAATTCGTCATAAAATGGTAAAATTTAATTTGTGCATTACTTACCAGCTGTAATTGAATTTAAAGAGCATGAAGTCATCTTAAAACTGCTTGAAGTTATTTTAATAATTCCTAAAAGCTGCTATTTATTATATGAAGCTTGAATTCAAATTAAACTATACATAGATTCCAAAATCGATTCGCATTTTAAATGGTGCTATATGCTCACTTAAAACAAGAAGCGAACAGAAGAGGAACTCGACCAATTTAATTCTCGCTAATCACTATTACGATCCTTCATTTCGTTGTTGTTCTTTTTCATTGTAAAAATTCAATGCTCACGAATAATTACAGACTTTTCATCAACTGTTTCAGTTTAATTTAAATAATTTTTGCCAATTGCATACGAAGGAATCGCTTCTTTTTGCCAATATAGGGTGATTCCCATAAGAGCACTCCTCTGAAAATTTAACAATTTGCAACCGAACCTACATATCATTGACTTACTAGATATCTAAGATTTTATAATTATGGAAAATCATAGATCTTTGGCATTAGAATACTGCATGACAATTAATTCATTTTTAGGTATTTGTTATTCGTTTCATATAACGATTTATTTAATATCTTCAAAAGAGTCAACATAATATCTAATACATATAGTTAATATGTATTACGATAAATTAATAACATATTTAACAGTTTATTTAATAAGCACACATGTCATTATACCTTATGTAATTATAGTTTTAGTTTAAAACGAGTGCCGAACTCTAAAATTAAATTAGCAGTTTCATTGAGTGGCATGTATTGTTCCTGGTCGTGCAGTAAGATATTTACGATTTACCATAATTATAGTATTACCATAAATATGAAGAAAGTAGCTAATATGTAAGTTGGGTTGCATGCTGTGAAACTTTCAGGAGCGCACTATTATTATCAGCCTGTATTATCTAATAGTGTTTGCTATTTTTCTGCAGAAGGGATTCCTTTAGATTAAAAATGATGGAATTTCGTTTACTTGATCACAAAAGCTGTAAAACGAAGAGTGATTCAAGAATAAGACAAGAATCATTACTATATTCTTAAATGGCCCTAGAAATAAACTGAAATTTTAAGAAACTAAAAACGACGAGGGATAACAAATTTTCAAAACAAATATTTCCTGAAACGGCTCTAAATAATAAACATTTTTGACATGATCGAAGCATAAAAGGCCTGCAGAACCATTTATACGAAGCTTGTTTAATAGCTTGTTGCCGAAAAGTCCTACAGAAATAAATATAAACTTTTATATTTTTAGCGCTTAAACATTCAAATCATGGTGTAAGAAAAAATAAGAAAAAAAACTAAGAAATTCCAAAATTTCATAATATTTGATTTTAGAAAAAATGCCTTATTTCAAGAACGGATACAAGAATGACGACAGACGATTGTTGTTAACGAACAGGAACACGTACACAACTGTTTTCATTTATTAAAGAAATTTGCCTATGAGGTCTTTTTGAGAATTTCGGGTTGAATACTTCGTTACCACAAATCCTTTACCTTATAAAAATAAACTTATTTAATAGCGCGTAAGCATTAAAATTACGGTGTAAACAAAAACTTCTAAAGACAGAAAAATTCCAAAAATTCCTTTTATGTAAAAATTTCGAATCTTTAGGAAATCTATTTTTCGTACCTATACGTATTTAAGGATGGTAATAGAAGGTTGTTGACAATTATAAATAAATGCATCAGTACAATCTTTGGAATGTATTTGCCGGAAACAATCATCAATGAAGAATTATGAAACGAACACAACAAGAACCGTTAAGATAACAATTAAAAAAATGGAAAGGGATTTATTATACATTGCGAAAGCCGAACATTGATGTAACAAAACAAGTGCTGGAACACAATGTCAAGAGATAGAAAAAAAGTGAGAGCAAAAACCGTATGGAAAAGCAGGAGAAAAAGTTCAATGGAATGAATAAAGAGAAAGGCAAAGGATAAGCGAACGGAATAAAGCGTGCGAGGCGCTGTGTGCAGTGAGTCAATGAAGGACAGACAGTGTTAACAAACCAGTGAAATAATTACAGTGAACAGATATAAAGCTGGAAACTCTTATTACTATCTACACGAAAATGTCAGAGAAATACGAAGAATCGTCTGAAACCGATGACCTGATGCTTTTATGGTATCAAATGATTGACAATAATTCTAGAATAAAAATGCGAAGACCTACAAGACTGTGTTTTACTTATTAAAGAAGATTGCCTATGGTCCATTCTAGAAATATTTGAAAAATCTAGTTTAATTCCATGTTAATTCAAAATCCAATAATTTTAAATATAAACTTATTTTATAGCGCGTAGAAATCTAAATACCGGTTTAAACAACATGTGCAAATATTATTTATTGACAGTGGCGGATTTACTGTTATGCAGCCTATAGGTTGATGTATTTCGCCGCCTGTAGGCTGATCTATTTTGCTACCTGTAGGCTGATATACTTTACCGCCTGCAGGCTAATATATTTAACCTCCCGTAGGTTAATATGTTCTGCCGCCTGTAGGCTGATATATTTCGCCGCCTGTATGTTGATATATTTTTCCATCTGTAGGTTGATATATTTTGCCGCATGCAGACTGATATATTTAGTCTCCCGTAGGCTAATATGTTTTGCCGCCTGTAGACTGATAAATTGCGCTCCCTGTAAGGTGATACATTTCGTCGTCTGTATGCTGATATATTTTGCCGCCTGTAGGCTGACATATTTCGCCGCCTGCAAGCTGATATATTTAACCTACTTTAGGTGAATAAGTTCTACCGCCTGTATGCTGATATATTTCGCCGCCTGTAGGCTGATATATTTTTCCACCTGTAGGCTGATATATTTTTCCACCTGTATGCTGATACATTTTGCCGCTCGGAGGCTGGTATATTTCACTCCCTGTAAGCTAATATATTTTTCCACCTGTAGGCTGATATATCTTGCCGCCTGTAGGCTGATATATATCATCGCCTGCAGGCTGATATATTTTATCCTCCCGTAGGTTAATATGTTCTGCTGCCTGTAGGCTCATATATTTTCCCACTTGTAGGTTGACATATATTTTACCGCTGTAGACTGATATATTTTGCCGCCTGCAGGCTGTTATATTTAGTCTTCCCTAGGCTAATATTATTTGCCGCCTGTAGACTGATTTGTTTTGCTCCTTGTAAGCTGATATATTTCGCCGTCTGTATACTGATATAGTTCGCCGCTTGTAGGCTAATATATTTCGTCGCCTGTAGGCTAATATATTTTGCCACCTGTAGGCTAATATCTTTGCTGCCTGTAGGCCGATATATTTTGCCGCCTAGTCTCAATCATCATATTCAGAGGCGTAACCAAGAATTTGGCGCTCTCTGACTAATTTGACGCCTTTGGCCGTTATTTCAAATTCAGTTTTCCGTAAGTATCCGCGAACTTGATGCCTTAACAATAAATAAGATTTTATAATATAACAACTTTCATTTTTATTTAAGTAGGCGGCACCAGCCGACGGTGAATTTGTGCCGTATTTCTGTACTTCGAAAACATTTCGGGGAAATTATTAATTCAATCGGGCTAAAAATGTTGATGATGTTATATCGAAAATTTGCCGCAGTAGACTTCCGCTTACTTAGCCTAATGAGACATCCGCCACAGCGCCTGTAAGCTGATATATTTTGTCGACTATTCTCAATACTGACAGCCAGAGAGGTAACTAAGATTTTGGCACTCTTGTCATATTATTAATTTGACGTCCCTGACAGTTATTTCAAATTCGTCTTGTCCTGAATTTGGCGCCTTTTGAACTTCTCTCGAGGCGGCGCCCTTGGTAGCTCTCCTTTTGCCAATGCCTGATTACACATCTGAACATAACATCCAAAATTGAATATAAAAGATAGGCAAACAGAAAAAGATTAAGGCTTGATTAAAAATATAAAAGTACGTAGTAATCCTTAGTAATAAATGTGACTTTGTAATATAACAACGGACGACATATGTCCATAGGTAGAAAAAATTTCTGAGAAATTAATTCAATCGGCTAAACAAATTGGCCACGTCGTCGCGCTTTCTCGCTGTAGACTTCAGCCTAGTTAGCCTAATGGGAAATCGGCGGCTGTTTATTGAAGAAACTTATGTATGAAGCCTGCTAGGTATTTTTGAAAATTTCGAGTGTAATACTTGTTACAGGCCAATCGAGCTTTTTCGACGAGTCGTAACTATCTTGATGGAAAAGGGCCTACAGCTTAGCTCAGAGGAGTAGGGGGAGTTCGTGAAAATCGCTTATGGGAGAAAATCTTTAGTTGTATACAGGGCGAGTCAAAATAAGTGGGCGCCACCTTCCAAATCCAGCTGATTGTGTAAGTCCTCGTGGAAGGCCGAGAAGCCAACAGCTTACAGGGATGGAACCTACCTTTATTGTGCCTCCACCTATATATTTAAAGCTTGCAAAATTCTTACAGCAGCAAGTACAAAAGACACAATAAGAGACAGTAGACTTTAAAACACATATAATGAAATATTTGACATATGACAATACAACGAAATGGCAAGTTATAACACAATAAGTTTGAATTACAGAATTTTAATTCTTGAACGTTCAGAGAAACTCGTCGCTGTTGACGCACAATATTTATGTTATCATGAATCTGTGTGGCCAACGGCGTAGAGTTTACAGGAAAATTACACCATATAAAACAAAATTTCTCATACTTTATACTTCAAATACAGTACACAACTGAAGGTCGCTTCCTGTTTCCAGATACCAAAAAAACGATTCAATGATATTGAATTTTGCAAGTTGCACGTAGGTTTTTGCTTCACAAAACACAAAACTTTAGTTTTTACCTTGAACTTCCGGTGGATGGCTTAAGCGAGGTTGGCACAATAAGGCGGCGATTTCCAAAAAAAAAATCGGGGAAGGAGGACAATGTTCTTCGGGGCAGCGTTGGGAGCGATGTAGCTGTTACGTCCCTGGAGAGGGCCAAGCTGGTTTCAACTAGGCCAGCTAGCGTGGAGACAGATGCGAGGCTTTTTCGGACGACGGGAACAAACCAAATTCCAGCAAAACACTTGCACGATTTATTTCCTTTTTAGATCACAAAGGTCCGAACTAAATTCGACAGGAGCAATTATAATCTTTAATTGTCCAAAACCAAGGCGTACATTTTGCTATCGCTTATATATATATATATATATATGTATCCGACGGTAAGTCGATTTACTTTTGCTCTACACCAAACAAAAACGGTACGGTAAAACGTAGGATAGCAAAGCGCCGCGAAGAAAAAGGAAACGATCTGCCAGGTTACCCGACGGTCTCGAAGGTCCGACTTCCACTCACTTTCTTTACGGCCCCCGTACGGGCGACCGGAGTCCGCGAAGGTCTAAAATGGACTACCTCAAAATGCGATGGGGACCTGCACTTCTCCCTTCAAAATTGCACCACATTACGAAATCTTACGCAATGTTCTAGAAAGATTTTGTTTAACACACGAGTTCCAGGAAGCGTTCGAGATCGAACGTGGAAGAAAACAAAAGTCTGCAGTTTTCACACAAAGGAAACTATTAACATATCTCAAACTTCGAAAGACAAAACAAAATACCGAAAATGGTGACCGAAAATAAGACTTCAATTAAAATAGCGATATGCATTCCTACGAAGCGGCAAACAAATTAAGAAACCAATTCAAGTGTAGCGGCAAATTTGAAAATCACATAACATACTCCATTACCCACAAATCCGTTAATCCTAAACCTTAACTTATTTAATATCACTTAAGTATTAAAATACGGTGTAAACAGAAACTTTTAAAAACAGAAGACTTGTCGCTTACCCAGCAGTTTTGAATCCTATGAAATATATTTTGCGAATATGGATTTAAGAATGGTGGTGATACACGGTTGTTGTTAAAACACTATAAGACCTACAGAACTACTTCTTACTTATTAAAGAAACTCGCTTATGCGGTCTTCTAGGTGTTGTTGAAAATGTCAAGTTTAATGCTATCTTATTCAAAAAGCCTTACTCCTATACAAATAAACATTAACTTATTTAATAGTGCTGAGGCAAAACCTTATGGCAAACCAAAAAATTACAAACTGGCAACCCATGTTTGTGAATTATTTAAAAACTATTTTTCGAATACGGTTCTATGACTGCTGGTAAAATTAAGGGCCTACAAAACAATTGAGACCGCCTACAAATTTTCAAAAATTTTAGGTTTATTAACTCTTAATATATTGTATTTGTAGTAAAAAAATTCAAGTATACATCCTTGTAGGTAAAAGAATTTTTACGTAAATTTCAAGTGGATAACAAAAAAATATAAGTGTCCATACAAAAATTAGAATTTGATGACCACATCTGCTTATACTGGAACTGATACCACAACTGTAAGCATATTTATAGCAGGCTTAATCTTCCAGATAGCGCCATTGTGGTCCAGTTGTTAGACACTGGGCTCCGCTGCGAACGGTCGGGAGTTCATATCCCCGACTCGATGTCTGGAGGGCGTTCGAATAAACAAGGGGTAATATCGCGGTTGTCTAATGCGTGATGGCCACCACAACACCACTTATAACGAATATAATACGCCAGAACCCAGTGTAAGCCAAAGGATACGCGAGCAAGTCAAACTCCTTCATGGGGTATAGAGCGTCACCGTTGTTTTTATTAAGCTTCTAGCTATATTAGTGTAACTCGAAACTAAACTATTTTTGGAATCAAACCATATAAAGGATATTATTGGAAATAAGTGAAAGTCCAGGTGAACAGTTCATTTTCATTTCCAGTATAATATAATAATTGAAGGATACGTTTTCCGTTTTAAACCGTTTTTGTGATCTTTTATTTACCTATAAAGATGTAGTTACGTTTACAACCGGGTAAAGGGAACATACTAAACGAAAATTACACGTAAAAGAAGACACATTGCGTAAATGAAACTAAATGGTGCCCAGGAATGACGAAAAATAAACTTTACGACCAACTACCACTTCAAACGAAATGCAATATAGCGTGTTGCGTTATAGTTCCTGTCGCTGTCTCGCAAATTTGTTTTAGAAGTGTTCAAGTTTACCGCACAATTACCTAAAGTTTTTGAATTTGAAGTTCAACAGCAAGTCGTGTTGGTTTAACAATGCTACTCGTGGTACATATGAAGGTCTTTCGTTAATAACTATTGTTGTTAATTAGCATTGTTGACTGTTGAGATTGTGTAACAACAATTTAAATTCTGGCCGCATCTGCGGTTAAAAAGTCCTTCGCACCATCGCAAATTTGCATAATTTCCAGTAAGCTCCTCGTGTACTGTACATTAAACGGTCTGTTAGCGCAAAGCAAATGGTAGTATGTAGTTCCATGCCTCCACTGGAATGTGAATTGTGATAACCCTCATCATATAAATCCAAGTAAAATGTTTCTATTGATATACGAGCTCTAGGCCTTCTTGCAAAAGGGGAGGGTAATATGCGATAAATCCTAAGTTACGCAGCTTATGCTTTCTCTTATCTAACTCATATTCCACATTGCGTAGATAAGATTTCTCCTACAAATGTGAGGGCTGCTTTAGCTACAAAGCAATTTAATTAGACTAGCCTCATAACCGTTTAAACCTGACCCTCTCGGAAAAATTTACGTACGTGGGGTTAAATCAGAGGATTACGGTCGATGCTATTAAGGCGAGGAGGTATCTTACATTTTTCCTATAAAACGATTTCCTTTCTCATTTGTGAAACGTCTGTTTGAAAAATTTCTATCAATAAAGTGTACCTATCTATATGTAAATGATATCTTAGAAATGGAAAATCTTTATAATTTATAATTTCCAAATTACTTTTATGGGTAACTACAACTTT
>JABXWE010008826.1:0-22979 GCA_014611495.1 Limonius californicus | reverse complement strand
TTTATGGAATATAAGTTATAAAAGCCTGGTAAAAAGCAATGTGCTATTATTAATGCATTAAAAGAAGGAAGTTACTTACCATTTTGTGGATATTTATTGAGTTTCACTACAACTGTGGGCGATTTATCAACGTTTGGTGCCATCTGAATAGCGAGGTCATCGAAGCTACAAAGACGCAATAATCTGTTATTTGGCGGGAAATCGCTGACATTGCATATTTAGGAGGTTTAGATGTACACAGTGCTACATCAACATTGGAATATACACCTGAAGTCAACATTTTCGGAGGACACAAAGATAAGTTAATTTAAATTCATTGTATTATGAGTGGAATATATTATAATATTTAGTAACTGTCAATTAAGTGAGGCCACGAATTTAAGAACCCTGAGATATTTAAAATGTGTGTATGCTGTTAGTAATAATTCATTTTATGGGCGTAACCAACTTTATAAAGTTATTTGAGCTAGCCGAGGTAAAATCAAAATTACATTGGATTATATTATTATATTTATTTATTAAACAACTTACATAGCATCTTTTAGACGCAAGCCAACGTGGGGCTTTTATAATTTATTCATGTATGAAAGTTGGTATTCAATAATTGTTTATATTTTTATAAGTCAACTTTCATAGCAATATATATTGCCATGATATTACCGACACCTTAATTAATAAACACCATAAATATTACGTTTGTAAACTAATTATGCTAATTTTACTACTTAAAAGGTTGTTGAATCGAAGTTACAGCAGGTTATTTGTTTGTTTGTTCATTTCCGATGTGATAGGAAAGCATCGTAGTTTCTATATGTGGAGACATCCTAGTACAGGTGGAGTTTTTCTTATAGTATGTCATAGTTATACAGGTTTTATGTCTCGTTAATAAGATTGGTACAGGCAGATTCTGAAATTATTATGTGAATTTTAAAATTCATGTAAAGTTATCATTTGAACAAGGTTAAAATGTTAATTTGAATATTTAAACGAGATTGTAATGCAACGATAATTGTTCTTATGATTAATTTGATATTAAAGCAAGCTTTGTAATGTGTTATGCGACTAGATTCTTTGAAATTTAAATAGAAATTAAAATTTATTAAATTTGTAAGGTTAACGTTATAATTTTGGACCGACTTCAATGGAAAGGTGATTTAGTAATTGAAATTGTAATTAAAGGAACTTTATTAATGTGGAGAAATATGACTCCAATGTTTCTTTATTGTTATATAAATATTATAAAAAATTTAAGTAGGTAATTATATGAGATTTCTTATTATACAACTAAATTATGTCATGTGAGATGTTAAAACGTAGGAAATGTGATCAGCTATGTAATTGTGTAATTAGATTTAACATTAGAATTTCCATAAGAAAATTATTTATATAATTAATATTGTAGTACCTATAGAATTGTCATTAATTTACTTTTTTGTCATTGGTCAGTTTTAAAAATAGTTGAGAATTTTGATGAATTATTATTGGTTTAAATTAAAACATGCACGGAGATTGAAAATTGTGATAAACAAATACAGACGTGTAAAATAAAACTCCAAAAATTGTGAATAAAAAGTGTTTGTAATAAAGGAATAAATACCCATTATAAATTAGAAAAGTGCTTCATTGTGTTCCACCATAAGAATATTGTGCTTCGGAACCTAATCTTTGGTAATATATGGAGTTTGAAAGATAAAAGCTGTGGCAAGTTCATTTGAGGCATTCCTCAGCCTGCAAAGTATATAAAAAGATCTTCAAAGTGGTGAATCTTCGAGGTTTGATGTTTATTCTGAGGTTATGTGAGAACACTATAAGTAAAAGAAAGCATATTAACCTTTACTGAGATTTGTACAATTCATATGTGAACATTCACTTACTTGTGCGACGTTTGTGTATCTTCGAGAACCACTACTTCATAGAATAAATAGGGGAAATCTTCGTTTTTGCAGTAGACAAACATAAACAAGCAGATCTGTTTGCACTTAGGAGCTGCGTGGGATACCTACGCGCATCGCAGGGTTGGATTGAGGAAAGTTGGTCTCAGGTAATTCTAATAAAGAAGTTAATTTTTTTTATGTTTATTAATAAAGAAAATGAATGTGTATTATTTTTGTAAATCTGCTTTGGTACAAATCTTATTGAATATAATTAATTTCTTATTTTGATATCTTTATCTAGAATTTGCGTTCTTAAAATACCTGTCGTTTGTGATTTTTATGTCTCTGTATTTAGAAGTATATGCAGTACCCTGAGATAATAATCTACTATTGTTCATGAATAAGGTAGGTGTTAATGAAGATAATATTTGTTGTAACTTGGAGCTAGCAACATTTAATGTTATACCGGGTGAGATTAAATGTCTATGGTGTTTATTTAAAGTAAAATCTTGATTTAGATTTGTAATTGTGTATACAGGGAAAACTATCTTATTTGACTTATTACAATTATTATCACTAAAAAACGTAGGGCGAAAATTATCATTACTGCGAAAGCACTAATCACCATAGCAATATATATATATATATATATATATATATATATATATAATAATTTGGAGAATGTTGAGTGAGGAGCAATTGCACCCATACCATATTCAAAGGTACAGGCTCTTATTGTGCCTGATTATGGTGCACGTCTGGTGTTTTGCCGATGGGCACTGACAAGAGTTGCGGAAAACACAAACTTTGTTAGTGACGTCTTATTTACTGACGAAGCTAGTTTCACAAGAAATTGCATTTTTAATTTCACGACAGCCATGTTTGGTCAGATGAAAACCCTCATGCTATTGAATGGAATTAGCAAAAACTATTTTCAGTTAACGTTTTGCTTGGTGTTTTTGGAGACCATATGATAGGACCATGTTTTCTTTCAAATCGTTTCACTGGCCAATTGTATTTTGACTTTTTGCGTAATGCCTTGTCACTATTGTCAGAAGATGTACCCCTCATTCATACGTGTAGAATGAATATGTAGTTGATGCACGATGGGGCTCCTGCATATTTTTCAATCATGGTCAGAAATTTCCTTAACGAAAATTACAACGGCAGGTGTATGGGGCGAGGGAGTCCACTTGTGTGGCCCGATAGACCTCCTGACCTCAATCCGCTCGGATTTTGTATTTGGAGGAATTGAAAGTCGTTAGTTTATTCAAGCCCTGTGAATAATATAAACTAATTGTGAGAATGAATACAACATGCCATGCCAGACTGTTCGTATGCATCCGGGAATCTTTGAAGGAATGCGGCGTTCATTTTTACGGAGGTGCGAAGGATGTGTACAAATGGAAGAAGGACATGCAGAACATCTACTTCAATTATTGGTAATAAA
Source organism: Limonius californicus (assembly GCA_014611495.1). Classification (NCBI taxonomy): domain Eukaryota; kingdom Metazoa; phylum Arthropoda; class Insecta; order Coleoptera; family Elateridae; genus Limonius; species Limonius californicus. The sequence goes on along the minus strand of JABXWE010008826.1, from coordinate 19,655 downwards.
AATGTTTTATTTGCACGGCTATTTGTTTTATTGGGTGAGAAACTTATTGAAATATCAAGCAATATTTATTTTCTTAAAAAAACTCCATATCTCGAAAACCGTTTGATTTTCGAACCCATAAATATTTATTACGACTTTTTTTGTTTGTGTTGATGAGATCTATAAGTGGTTAAAATATCCGAACGTATTATTTCAAACGCCCTGTATATATAACTTATAGCCAAACCGACTCTAGGACTCCTTTGAAGATTTTATCGGATAGCTTTTTTACTTAATATGTTATATAACTCCTGTTTAATAATTTAACACTTGCAATTTTTATATATTTTCCTTTTGTCCGCATTTTATCAACAAGAGTCAGGTAAGAAGAAAGTACAACAAGGTAGATAAAATTGCCCGTGCATTGAAACAATCATGACTTGCTTCAGCTAATCGTTATTCTCCCTCCTTTTTCTGCTGAAAAGCCTATTACATTTTCAGTTGCGGGCAAACGAAAACAGCCTCGTTAACAATAACTTTTCCAAATTTTATTTTAATACGACACCCTGTATATTAGAAGGTTTTTGTATATATCTAACTGCTTTGCTTTAATTGAAACATTAACATTTCCAAATGGAGAAGAAAAATAGCTAGTAAAACTGATCTCTCTTTAGAGGATGATGATGTATTTTATGTAATAAAACACCTACGGTTTTAATATATTTTTCTGAAAAATAGCAATTGTAACAGTGAGGTAGCTACACTCATGAGAAACTTTAAATTCGATGAAAACGAGTCGACAAACTTAAAAATGAACGAAAAGAAAACATCAGTTAAGGTTTGGAAAGCATCTTAATTTACGCCATTGCTTTATATAGATTTTCAGGTTATTACAGATTGTTGAGCCAGCGCTAATTGTAGCGACAAATATTATATGAATTACGAAACGAAACAGTTGCGACAAGTTGAACAGATACAGAAATTATATAAATGAGGATACATTTATTTTTATCTACCAGAACAACAAGCTTCTGTATTGAATTTGTTGTATTTATAATTAGGGTTTAGTTTCAGAAACATTTTTCACATAATAATCATAGCCGCTTTCCCGTTGATATTTTTTCTAGAATATCGTACTAACGTATCGTTTTGCGATTTCTAGGTTACTTGAGAAGACAGCAGTTACTAATTTTAATGTTAAAAGTTAACAACCCTGCCCAAAGCAGGAAATCTTAAATTGAACAAGGGTATATGTGAAAAATAGCTATTGGAAATAGCTTCTAGTTATTATTTGTAAAATAAAACGACGTGGGTTTGCTGTATCTGACCTCTGTAAAAAGACCATCTTAACCGGAAGCTTTGTTAACTAATTACACTTGGTTTTACAAGAAAACCCGGTGTACTAGTTTATCCGCACAAAGGCGTCCTTTAAAGGAGCAGCTTCTGGTACTATTTGTTGATACCTAAAAGCCACACTTTTCCAGGCTCACCCGAAACCTTTGATGTTTTCCGTATCAATTTACTTTATGAAATTTTTATAACTTTTAGAGCATTTAGGAATTTAAAGTTCCTCGTTCTTTACCTTGCACCAGCTGTTTCTCAATAGCAACTTGTGAATATACGCACTAATTACAGATGCAGAAAAAATGCGGAGCAACACAGAGGTTACATACAAAGCCCAGCCTACATTTAGAAGCTTGAAAGAATCTGTAATAGGATATAGCTGAAAATGTTCCTTTAATGATTCACTTTTTCTTTGCAAAGGATTCTTGTAGCATCTTTTGGCATGTACCGTAAAAATTTAATCATCCAAAGCACTCTGTGATCTTCTCTCGCGATTGAGTCTAACACAAGTTTTTATATTGTCACGAGACAGCGTATTAAAGTGCCAACATGCAAACCTTTTCAGAATAATTCTTCAACACATTCTATGTGTTTTGAAATAGTTACACATTCAAAATTACGTATGATTATAAGACAATAGTTCTATTTTAGAATCTAAATTAATAGATGCTCATTAATGTAAACTACAACATATCACATTGAACTTCATAAGACACTGAAGCACATCTGTGCGATTATAATAACGCTTAGTTCTTCACCAACATATTTCAAAGAACTAAGCATGTGTACAATTCAACAATTCAATTTTTTTTAGGCAGTCTTGAACTATATAGTATAATACCTATGAGGGTGGTTTATCATTTGTTGTCCCTGATAAAGAAGCAAATGACTTAGACATTTGAAGCAATTTCTCATATTCAACATATTCTCCTAAAAGTAACCACACTTAGTACAAAGGTGCTGCCGAGCTTGACTGCCTTTAGAAAAACACTTGCATTGTACTGCAAACCACTCATTCACAGCAGTCATCACCTCTCCATCGCTCGAAAAATGAGTTCCCAGAAGTTCTTTTAATATAGGAAACAGGTGAAAGTATTTGAAGGCCAGATCTGGTAAATATAGAACTTGTTCTAAAATTTAAAATTCAGCATTGTGGAAAGCAGCCGTGGAAACAGCTCATGTGAGCGGAGCGTTGTCTTGGTAGAACAGAACGCAGCGTTTCAATTTTCCATGCCTTTCTTACTAAATCATTCCAAAAATCCATCCAAATCCATGTCCATTAATCTCAAATTGCTCGCAGCAGTGAGAAACCTGGCCCACTTCCGATCAGATAACAACATTTTCGGAATCCATCGTGCGCAGACTTTTTTCAAATCCAATTCCTCGTGCAAAATTTTCTCAACGTTTCCAACATAAAACCAACAGTTTTTGGTGGTCCAGCACCCGGTGCGCGCTGACACGACTTCCTTCCTAATTTGTAATACCGGCACCAATTCCTAATTATCTGATATGACGGAAAAGAATCACGCAACTCTCCGGACATATCATTATATATTTCCTGCGGTCATAAACCCTCCTTAAAAAGTTATTTTATCACAGCCCTTGTCTCGAATGTTTCCATTTCAATAAAATTACCAGCACCACAGTCATATTAAATGTATAACTTTTATGAACAAGAAGATAGGCACCTGCAACTTGGCATATATTAAAGTCAATAAATGTAGTTCGTAGGAAAAAAATATGCATCTATGGGTCAGTGCCTTCTATGTTAGGGACAATAATTGGTGAACCATCCTCGTATAGTAGTTGGTAATGTTCAAAACCTGTGGTAAATCATTTTGCAAAGTTTCAACCCCATCTCCAAGCTTGTCCGTCATCCTCTAGGACCATTCAAGATAAAATTTCTGAATTACTGTTTTACTTTAATGTGAATTGTACTTCTGTAGTATCGAAGCCATGTACGAATTGTTATTTAATGCACTCCATTTAGATTAGTTAGTGTTTTTCTTAAGATTCATTTAACCTGTAATAGTACGGCCTGGTGTCGGATAAACTCAGAGCCGGGGCTCACTGGAGAATAAGAATTATCGGTTGGATTAACAATTTTATTCCTATACAATTTACAATGCTTAAACCTTAAAACTAAAATACTCGGTTAATATCTATATACAATAATAAACTGAAACTACCGACGGTAAATATTTATATACAATAATAAACTAAAAGACTGACGGTATTCTAAAACACAAATTAAAACTGCCTTGGCCCGGTCCTGGAAGGTCGATGGTCTAGTCGCTGGGACAGCTGGAAGCGGGACCGGCGCGATGCAATCTTGCCTTCGACAACTGGCAGCTCACTTGTTCGCTTCGGAGGTCACGCTGTTAACAACTAGATAAATTTCGATTATTATAATGGAAATAAACGGGTTATTTGCAGGTACTGGATTGCAGCACTTCCTTGGAACTCGTGTTTTCGGCGAGCTAGTAATTTACATAACTCGTTCGGGTGCCTATAACTGGAATAATAGTGCTATGAACTTTCCGGTGTTGCAGTGGTCTTTCCCGGTTACCTCGGGGTTAGCCATTCTAGCAAAATATTGGTGCGATATTCGTCGTAAATTCTTTAAACGACTTACAATGCGGTGTATCTCAGGTCAGGAGTAAATAGGTTTTTAATTGTTCGGGAAAATTATATGCAGGTCCCTATTAAATGCAAGCTAGGGGTTACCCATTCTAGCACAATAGGGTGAAGAGCAGGAACAAGATTACCCTTTCAAAGCGCGGGTTTCCCCGATCTATGTTATGGTGAACGGGGAGTAATTAATGGATTAAAACTCTCAGAGAGCGGGTGTCGGGCCGGGTACGGAGTGGGATCGCGCATAGGTTTGCTACTACCAGTGCCACCAGCGCCTTTTCGGTGCACCAATATCATGGAAAGTTTCTAAATAAATTTAAAACGTTTTCTGACCGGAAACTTCGTTACAAACCAAACATCGTCACATTACTCCAACCATAAAGTGATGTGGTAGAATAAGTACCTAACTAATTGGCCAGCTGTAGTGCAAAATATCGTTTGCCTGTACTTCTCAAAATTTGTAATACTTGATTGCCTCATTGTTGGTACTATCTCCAAGCACAAGGTACACAGGACTACAGGAGCAACCCAAAAATGGGCGCCGAAATGTTACATGATAATCCAATCAACAACGTAAACGAGGGTATATTTATCTCACACCGTTATTTAATGTACTTACAGCTAGGCGCCGACTACAGGCCGCTATAGCCGCAACTAGTAACAGTCAATTGAATTACATAAATGTGGCAACCGTCATCTGACAACCGTTAGCTAGACTTTATTAACTTACAATTTTGTGCATAATAAACTTTGCACTGTAAAAGCAGACTGGAAAAATCAGCGCAGTCAACCCAGCTTATACAACTTAGCAGTTGCGCATCGTCAAGGTGGGTGGAGAAAACCTATGCATTGAAAACTGAATATCATGAACGCATTTGTATTATCTTCAATTCAGCCTTATTGTCTGGATAGGTCAGCAGAGTGCTTGTAAAGGTGACAGTGGGAAATTACATTGCCGTCAAGGAATCGTCATAACACGTCGTCAACTGGCCGCTGTCATATCTCATCTTGGCCAACTGGGATACGTAAACAAAAATATCATTCACTGACCCCATCAACTATACGTAATCTGCTAAATATCGTCGATTGGACTGCATCGATCATGTGCCACACCAGAGGCAGTTGCAGAATCTAGGAGTGATGCTGCACGACATATCTTCCTTAACTGGGCTCTGTAATCAATCTGGAAGCGGTCAACTGGACGACATAATCGCAGAGATCATTGCCTGAATACCATCAACTGGAGCCTATAGTAGTTGATGCTGAAAACCGTGGACTGTAAGCTGAGCACTATGACATAAAACCATCAGTTAGCTGGTGTATAGATAAGCTGAGGAATCTTGGCACAGGAAGATCCACACCGCAGAAACATCAACTAAGTGACGTAAACAGGATGTTGAAAATGTTTGTAGTTAAATAATAGGAAATAGGAAAAATCGTTAAGAAAACTGATTGCCGCCAGTTGAATCATATAATCACAGATATCGTCATGTAGCTACTGTGAACTGAGTATCGTCAACTAAGCATCATCGACAACGTGGTTACGAGCGCTACAATAGCAACCATCAACCAAATCCATAAAAGTAAGCTCTGTGAGCCGCAACTAGCGAAAGTAACGTTGATGTAATTCGAGATAATCAAACGTCGTTGATGCTGAAGATTCTTAGCAGACGCAAAATCTAGAACATTAGAAAATGTAATACGTACTAGTCTTTGTATTTCCAACGATTAATTTTAATCGTGTGTTACAACTTCAAATACACAATAATAAAATTGTAATAATATATTTATGACAGAATTAATATTGGTTAACTATTTGTTGTACAATGTTTTTAGATTTATTTGGAGTTGCAGTCAAGTTCCTGGACAGTCCCATGATAGGCTACAGCAAACCTGTGAATCTCTTCCTGAACGAACGACACGCCGTAATTTTTATGAATGGTCTGATTTGTGGTATGCCAATACTTGATTGTGTTGGTGATCATGATGATTTAGCCAATCCTCATCGTTGAAATACACAGGTCTGAATGAGTATTACTATAACTACTGTATACCCTCATATCTAAAATGTGGAAAGAAACAGGGGCAATTTTGGAATTCAGAAAATGCGGTAGCTAAGATTTAGAAAACTGCATGTCTATAAGCCTAATGTTTCACCTATATTATCTACTAATCAAGTTATTAACAATCGTCTGCGTTATAAACTAGACTTTATCGACACGTGGATTTCCGTAAGGGCTATAGTGTACACCATCTTCGAGCACTACGCGCTCTACTAGATAAATGCAATCAATATCAGCTGACTTCACAACACAAACACAATTAATTATTAAATCTACTAACAAATGGACAACAGAAATGTGCTTTATTTCTTGAAGACATAATTACTATTACGTCTCAGAAATTGAAACACTTTATAAACAAATAATCACTACTTACACCGCCTATCTTCAAGTATCCTTAATAATACGGAGAGACTTTACGTCAATTCGACGTCGGAGTAAAGAAAGCCAAAAAGTATGACTTTCGCTCGGTCAATAGGTTTAAGGAGAAAAAACAAGAGGGAGAGATAGCTAGACTGACGTCACTAAATAATGGCGTCAGGTTATGCAACATTGTCTTACATCGCGCAATACAGATTTCTCCAATAGATCTTCAAAGGAACGTTAAAGATGGTAATTGGTTTAATTTGACCCATATCGAACGATAAGAGAAGTCGTATCGTATTCTGAATTAAATTATTGATTCCTGTATATGCTTTATCGTTGAGTTTTATTACCACAAAAAGCTACAACGTTAAATTACAGGAACAATTTGAACCTCTCCCTAATTTCACAGAGCGTACCATTGCTGCGTGCTACCCGCGTTCTGCTAAGAGCGTGAGCAAGCCGACCGGAACCGCGTATTCAAGCGTAACGTAAGATGTGATATTTACGAACTAATGCAATGAAATAAATCTACCAAACGTTCAAATCCGAGCGCGAGAAAATCAGACAAACGTCACAATATACAGTTATAGTTCTAAACACATTTCGTTATTTAATGAAATATTGCTATTTATGTAGATACGAATTAAAAACTCAAGTATAATGGTAGCTAGGCAGTCTGTACAGCTTCATCTATGAAATATCTTGAAGAAACTTCTATAATATCAGTCAAGGTTTGTCAAACATTTTGATTTCCGACTGCTATCAGGTGCGAAAGACTTATAGGATGATTGTAATATCTAGGAATTTTAAGTAGCGCATTTTGAAGCAACCACTTTATGTTACAGGCTAATAAATAACTGTAGCAGCGGAACTACACCTTGATAACGATTAAATTATTTCATTCAATCTTATTAATTGTATGGCTTAAAGAGTACAGACAAATGTTTCATTTTCCACAGTCAATTCTTATTAAAATTTAGTTGTTCATCCTGTATATCGTCGTTGATTTCAAAAATGGTAAGATAATTATTTTATATGTCGTACTACATATTAGTGAACAATGGCGACTGTGTCATACGGGTTATTATTATTTAATAAATAAGCTCAACATCTTAACAGTCCCTAAGGTCCAAAACTGCTCAGCTGTTGCCTGTATTTAATCAACACACCATGGATTAACCACGAGTTGTAATAGAAGTTTCGATAAATTTTGTAATAATTACATTAAGTGTATTAGGTGTATTAGTATATTAAAGTTATATAAATTATAGCAGCCGGAAGTTTTAATAACTTGATTGTACCGCTTGTCTAAACTAGCTTTAGTATCCAGCCGACACTCCCTTGGTGTGCAGCAGAAACAAGGCTTACGGTGCCGTCACACTTCACTTGACAAGGATTAACCTAATGCACAGGATACACTCCGTTGACGCAGGACGTGTCATATCACATGAGTGCGAGTAGATTTTTCAGAACAAAACATCTACTTGCCTCAAGTCGACATCCTTATAAATAATACTACAACCGACAACAGTTTAGTCTTGTTGAGCTATCGCTGTTTGCTGAAGGAATCCAATTATAGTCGAATTAACGTAATTTGCAGTAATTTAATTTAAGCACCTACTATACATTTTCCCTAATAAAGGGGCTCTAATAAGTCGATTTTAGATTTATGCGAGTAGGCCTACACTAAAGATTGTGAAATTGGGGAAGGAGTTATGAAACTACAAAAACAGACATATGGAATTTACTTTTGAAGGTAAACCAGGCCCAGGGATAGGTACCATTAGTAATACTAAATAAGCTTGAACGTCAGGTGCAAAATAAATTCGCTCAAGCGAATTCAAATTAACCATAGCGTAAACCTGAAACCGTTCATCTAAAATCGCAGCTTCTATGTAAATGAAAGGGTTCATGGTAACGAGATTTAATTATCTTGAAATAATATTTAGAGGTGTATGACGGTAATGTAATCGTAGACAAGTTAAATACTGACCAACATTCAAACCGCCGAACGTTATAACTTAAACCACTAAGAGCGATTAAATAAATACAGTAATAAAAAATTGTAATGTGTCAGATAAATGTAATTCTAAATATACAGTGGTGAGAAAAAGGCCCTACATCACTCAAGGGAGTGGGTAAAACTTGTATTGAAATTATCATCACTATCGTGACCCACGAAAATATTGTAATAAACCTGACAAATCAAATTTTTGCTTCTTAAGGAAATAAACTTGAAATAAAATATTTATTTAAAATTACGTATATATTATTAGTACAATTTAATCTAAAATCTAGGATATTAAGAAACATGTTAGTTAATACTAGAATAATTGAATACTGTATCAGGCAGCCCTTGTTCTTCATGCATTATTTACATTTGTTGGGCATAGAGTATGCCAGTTTTACAAATTCTGCTTTGGAAATCCTCTGAAACCAGACTTACGGGCTTCGATTAGTTATATTTTTTTCAGATTTTCCTTCGAAATAATTTTAGCTATCCTTTGCCGTAAGTTTTCAAAGGCCTCAAAAACTGGAGATTAAATTGGCCAAGCCATTCTATCGACTTTATTGGTAAGGTGAACTGTCATCCTGAAAAATAAATGTTTCGCTACCATACAAGTGATTTCCAGTGGGCCATATCCTATTTTGCAGTTTTTTTTATTGTATTTTGTGGCATGTATCATCCCAGAGACAACATGAAGTCGATCAATTTTATCAGCTGACAACCACCCTCGTAGCATAACAAAGGTTGGGTGTTCTATTGTTAGAAGTGTGCGTCTACTGAACATTATCTCTCAGGAAGTCGTCTGCCATAAGTATTACCAGCATGATTATACATATTATAGGTAGCTTCATCACTGAATAGCACATTTTGCCACTGTTCTGGTGTGCAATGACCATGTTCCTCTGTCCATCGTAAAAGGTTGAGTTTCTGTTACTGAACATTATCTCTCAGGAAGTCGTCTGCCATAAGTATTACCAGCAGCCTATTCATATTATAGGTAGATTCATCACTGAATAGCACATTTTGCCAATATTCTGGTGTGCAATGACCATGTTCCTTTGTCCATCGTAAAAGGTTGAGTTTCTGTTTCTCGAAATGCAGTGGTTTCTTGCGTGCTCTAGATCCTTGGGGAGCAAAATTAAGAAGTTTTTCTTACTAGTAAGTGTATACAAACTCACACCAGCAGCTTCTGGCCATAATTCAGTCAGTTCTGTAGAACTGAAGTTTTGTCAGCCAAACTGATTCTCATTAACACAGCATCATCATTAGTCACTAGGTCGGTCAGTTTGGGATTTATCTTCAGTTCTCCAATTTCAGCATTCCTAATTTCTTGAACAACAGTTGGTTTATTACACTGCACTTTATTAGAAATTTCACGGATGCAATTGCAATTGTTGAAAATAGTTCCAAGAGTACAGTAAGCAGTTCAACTGCTGATATAGTAATGATAAGATACTTAAAGCTATTTTTCAGAAATTACGTCAAAAGGTTACGTTAAACTCCAAGAAACAATTACATGCTTTGACAACGCAAGACTTTTTCACACGACCTTCCCGCCAAGGAAAGAATGGGTTAATGAGTCCATATGACACGTCCAATAATATGTTCGTGACAATTCCATCCTTATACCTTTGCAACATATTAAGCACGCAGTTTCTGCGGATTTACCTCTTAGGTAACCGTACTGAACATCAGGCAATAGTTTATTACTGTGAAAATAGTGCATGATCCGCTTTGATACAACTTCCATTATTTCCGATACAAGAGGCATGACAGATATTGGCATTACATTAAAAATAATTGTAACAACCATAGAAGCAAAGAGGTTACTGTGGTACGGCCACATGAAACGTATAGGAGAAGAAAGAACGAAGAAGAAGACGTGGCCGACCAAAACAAACCTGGGAAAGTGGAGCTAAAGTTCCCATGGAAAAGAGAAATTTAAATGAAAATGACTGGGAAGACAAGAAAATATGGAGATTGGGATGAGGAAGACGTCAGCAATGATATAGAAATCCGCAATATATAATATATATTAAAAATAATGAGTTGTGGTACTAGTTTTCTTTAATAAGAGATTGCCTTTAAAAGTTTTCAGCGCGCTCGGCAGCTCTTTAAGAAAATTATTTATTAATACTGTAACAAGTATTAAAATTATATTTAAATTAAAAAGAAAAGTTTTAAGATATTGTAAATTCTCAAATAACCTGTATTCTATACTACTTCTATTTCCATATTACTTGTCTGTATGTACGTGCAATTTCAGCCCACCCGTCCCACCTTCTTTCCTTTGAAACGCGATAAAGTGTAAATTTAGTGAAAAACAATGCACTACCATACATTATACAAAGAATATATTAACACTGCTAAAATTTTTCGGTGAAAATCGGAAGCAACTTAGAAATTCTAAATGGATGCATGCATATTTGGTAAGGTTGGTGAGGGATTTTAAGACGAATTCTTTATTTGAAAAGTTTTTTGATGCCGCTTACGGCTGAGGAAATAGTTTAAGAAAAAAGAAAATAATTAACAATAATTTACTTTATTATGTTTGCAAGAATGAAGATGTTCCAAATGTCTACCGCTTTTATTGAAACACGTCAGCGCTCTTTGCAGAAGAGCACGATTATGTAGGAGGCAAGAAATACAAGTCAAGAGAGTAGGTGATGGAATCGGTGCAACGCTAATGGTTGCTCGAAGGACTTCTTCGGGGGAGAAGGAACGGCAAGCATCTTGAATTTTTTGTATCATTTCCATCCTTGTGGTGAGGTGTGGTGGGTAGAAGAGATCTTTCAATCGTGCCCACAAGAAACAGTCTACTAGCGTTAGATCGGAGAAACGCGGTGATCATGCCGCAGGACATTCCCTACCTTCCCTACGTTCCATCTTCTGGGGAGCAATTATTTTACATCGAGCAACAACACCCATCCTGTTGCAGCAACATGCAGGCTCTCGCTACGATAGAATAAATTCCAATAGCTCACCAAGAACACTTTCAAGAAAATCGACACAGACTATTCTATTTAAAGCTATTTGGAAGAAGTAAGGTGCAATTATTGGATCTATGTGGAAACCACACCAAACGTTAAAGCTCCACCTGCTTTAGCCGTAGACATCGTCCGAACCCAGGTCAATTTTCTTGACTTCAATAGTACGTATTGTGGATATACACTTCGTCGTTACTTTTAAAAGTAGCTTCAAAGAATTCGACGGTGAAAATTACGGCGTTTTCTGAAAAAAATTGCAATTGCAAAAATTACACGAGATTGAAACAATTATCGCTTAGTTGTTGGTAAAGGTTGATATGATATGGATGGAAACCTGCAGATTTTGGGATTCCCCATACGATCGTATTGCTTATTCCAGATACTCGGATCATTTCTCTAGTAGAATGATAAAGATTTATAGCAACAACGGCTAGAATGTTCACTTCGCTTTCATTTTTAATGGGTCGCCTGATTCCTTGATTTCTATTATTATTGCACTGAATTTTACACACGGTTATCAAGATGTTGAACAACTTTTCGAGTGATGTACAGGCTATGGGTACCTTCTTGCGTAACCACCCTCAAAAGCCCTAAAATTTAGGTGGCATTCATCCAATACTATCAGCATAAGGACCCCTTCGTGGTTAGAAAAAGGCATCGTATTTTGGAAAACAAACAACAAAGAATAAAACTACTTTAGAATAAGATGGAATCGCTAAAAATTGTAGTTAAAAAATGTTAATTGAGCAAAATACAAAAAGCAAGGATCACAACAAATTCTAAAGAACAGAACAATTGTTTTACGGTTAACAACTAGATGGTAGTTACCTATTACGATGTGTAAATTATAATAACGATTTATTATATTATTTGAATTATTTCCTTAAACGTAAGAGATGTCGAAAAAAAATTTCAGATAATACAGAATTCTTTTTAAAATCTCTATCCAACGATACCAAACATGACCTAACTTTCCATTTGAAATTTTAAAGTTTTCGGTTTTACCTACTTCCGGTTTTCCCCGGAAAATTCTATCACTACCAATAGATTCTTTAGGTATACTTTGGTAGTAAAAAATGTTTCATCAATTTCAAACCTTATCGCGCTTCAAAAGAAAAAGGATGGGACATGTGGTCTGAAACAACCTATATTTCGGTAGCGTAACATGACTGCTTCCCAGTTGTCGGTTTGCTTGAGAGACGAATGAACGACATCTTCGTTGTTCTTATCAAGAACAGTTGAAACCATAAAAAAACTTTGGTAGAACCTTTTTTGCATGCAACATTCAGTCCTGATCTTGTTCCCTTCGATTTCTATTAGGTTGGCTCACTAAAACAATTTTTGCCGGGAAAAGATTTCAGTCAAACTACGACGTTATCGAAGTTCTTGAACTCTTGAACAAGTTGATATACACGTAACCCAAAAACTTCTTCCAGGAAGGTATTAGAAAGCTTCCAGGTCAGTGGCGCAACTGCATTACTAGGCAGGGGGAATACATCTAAAAGTAGTATAGTTTGTATAGTTGTAATATTGTAATACCCTTTTTTAGAAATAAATTACTGTTACATTTGAACGCTGCTGGTACAATTTACAGACATGCTTTAATAGTTTTAGTTTGCCACAAACAATGAACAGAGTTTATTAGGTGAACTGCTGTAAATAACTGTAAATAATTTATCAAGGAGTAGTTACAACATAAATACCACTTATAAATCACCTTCTGGTTATAATCTACAGTGTTGGAATAGCCTACAGTTGTGAATGAAAATCTGCAACTTACTGGTGGTAATAAATAGACTGTGCGTTATTTAACCCTTCTATTCTCCTCGGATCTATATGACCCAAATTGAATTGATATATTATAACTGTTTCATGTCTTAATATTTATACTCAATATTTATTGACTTTGTCTCTTACTTTTTACACATTACATAGTTTGTATTTGTTAAATTGTGCATTCTTAATAGTTTTTTTATCATATTTGTAATGCATATGCTCCTCAGCTCAATATAACACGACATTAAATTACGCTGCGTGGACATAATTTTATATCCATATAATTCATCTGCAGATACGTTTGTTTTACTCATGCCAAACGCACGCGGACAATGCAGATCCGCGCAAATCGGAGAGTTAGTGACGACGAAGCTTCTGAAAGAAAATCATCCTAGCGAGGTCAGTAATTATGAGGCAGAGTAAAACCATGACGTTTTAGAGAATACCTTTCAGAAAAATGTTACAGTGCAAGCGGTGCAACCAGTTCAGTCAGTCCAATTTAAAGATATAAATTGGATGCTAGATCCAATTTTTCAACAAGGGCGAGCACCAGTTCAAATATAAAAGTTGTACTTGGTCTAACTAGGTATTGCATTGCAAGAGTCCAGGATATAAAATCTGCTCTAATTTTGAATAGTTCCATGAATACTATCATTTTGGGAATTACTAATATTGAAGGGCATAGGGTGTATGGTGATAATTGGCAAGAAGTAGTTGCAAGCATATACAGAGTGACCCACGACGTGAGGTCAGTACTTCGTGTACGTAAGCGTTAGACCAAATATAGTTAAACATTCTAATAAAGTTATGCCCTAAAGTAAACCGTTTTCAAAATACAGAATTAAAATTTCAGAAAAGCCAATATTTATATTTATTTTAGCAAATTCGCTATAAAGATTGTTCAAAACGGCCACCGTTGCTCTCAAGACACATTCTGGTTCTTCTTAATAGAGATCCAGTTGCCCTACGTAACATATCATCGTTATTCGGAACTAGTTCTGCTGTCTCAAAAATGCGTCTTCTAAGATCTTCAACAGTCTCTGATGGTGTTTGGTATACCATATCTTTCATATGGCCCCACAAATAATACTCTAAACGAGTTAAGTCCGGAGATCTTAGCGGTCAGGGGTGCTGTTCTCCTCTACCAACTACACGTCTTTCAAACCGTTGACTCAAAAATTGTGCCACGTAACGCAGAGTGCGCGTGGTCACCATCGTGCTGGTACCACATACCATGTCTGAACGTCAGAGGGACATTATGTAACAATCCTCCCAAATGATTTTCTAGAAAATTTAAATATCTGTTGGCAGTTAAATGGTTCTCAAAAACGAATGGACCAGTGAGCATGTTATCAATAATTCCACACCAGATATTCACTGAAAACTTATGTTGATATTTTGACACTGTGATTTCGTGTGGATTCTCCAAATCCCAAGAGTGGCTGTTCTTTCTATTCATTAATCCATTCCTTGTAAATGTTGCCTCATCCGTGAATAAAATTCTATTGCGTAGGTTTCGATTTTGAATGATCCAGCAGCAAAATTCCCTACAAATCTGTAGGTAAGATGGTTCGAACAGGCTGGATATGAAATGGATATCATCCATGACGCTTAAATGTTCTCCGAACTAGCATTCGTGGTACATTAACTTGTGCAGATACACGACGAACAGAGGTGTTGGGATTATTATCAATTTATCGCAGTATGTTGTCCTCATTGTCTAGTACTTGCTGTATTGGACGCTCAGTTGAGGGTTTTGAAAAAGTTCCGTGTTCATGTAGGTGGTTGTACACTCGTTAGAAAAGTCGTCTGTCTAGGGATTCGCGATTTGGAAATTTCAACACATATTCTGGAGCAGCAGAAAAACCATACATGTAATAGATATCGGCGTACTCTTGCCAAAAGTAAACATTATCAACACTGTTAAGCAAAAAAATCAACTTTAAAGTGCTTTACTGTTTGACATACAAGCAAATAATATCATTTCCATAGTAACATAGACAGTTTCTATGAAATGACACTTAATGTCATTGATTGTTTCGGCTGCTTCAGTATTTAACTAAAACAGGCCATAACTTCTTTACAGTCAATTTAGAGAAAATGGCCAGTTTTTAGTTTCGACTTATTTTCACCACCCCCATAGTGACCTCACATCATGCGACACCCTGTATAGGTTCGCTACTGTTAGTTGGTGTTTACAGATCACACCGTGAGGATACCAAAAATATGAGAATACAAATACAGGCAGGCATTTTTCGGACAACAATGTCACTGAAACAATATTATGGAATTTCACGCGTCTTACGATTTGATAATAAAAATTATCGTCAAGAAAGAAGGCTACGTGATAAGTTCACTCCTATTAGAAACTTTTGGAAAAAGTGGGAAGAAATTGTACAATGTTGGAGAAAACATGACTGTAGATGAACAATTGGTTGCCTTCAGAGATCGTTATTCCTTCAAACAATATATTCAAGCAAGAGTCAGCAAATATGGCATTCAAATATGTAGGCTCTGTGGTAGTTCAAGTTCTTACGCTCTAGAAGTTCATGTATACACAGGAAAAGCGCCTGATGAAGCACCTGAAAAGAATCAAGGAACGCGAATAGCTTTAGATCTCACTTACGAGCTTAGAAGACAAAACTTAACTTGTGATAATTATTACACATCAGACAAGTTGGTTCAAATGCTCCTCAACGAAAATCTTACCATGTTAGGGACGATTAGGAAGAACAAACCTGAGCTGCCTGTCATGGGAATAAATAAAGATATGCATAGCTGCAACTTCTATTTTTCTAAGGACACAACAGTTGTGTCATACATTCCTAAAAAAGTAAGAAAGTCATCCTACACAGTACACACCATAATAGTAAGTAAATAAACGAAAGAGATGATAAAAAGTCGCAAATTATACTTGATTATAATTCTACAAAAGAAGTTGTTAACACAGTGAATCAGCTAATCGATACGTATACACGCAAACGAAAACCAAATCGATTGCCTATGATTACATTTTATAGTATCTTAGATACCAGTGCCTACAACGCGTTCATTTATAGCAAGAAATAAAATAATCTGGATTGGAATAAAAATTCTATATTCAGAAGAAGAATATTTTATGGAGAACTAGGCTAGCAACTGGTAAATCCCTTCATTTCGGCAAGAAAACATCTACTTCGTACTAAACAAGCTACTTCTATAGTGACAACAGTTCAATAACCACCTGAACTTTTAGAAGATACACCTGAACCCCTGCCTGGAACTAACAACAGAAACAAAGAGCACGCTGCAAATTCTGTTATTGTAAATGTAATACTAAAACAACGGTGACCTGCCAATGCACAAAATATTTGTGTAAGGCACATGTAGCGTATTTTTATCCCAATTGCAAGAAGTAGTTCTGTTATATTGTTCTAAAGTTAGTTTATTTCGCATTCTATATGTAAAGTACCGTTATATTACAATAACACTGTTGCTGTTACTTTGGTCTGATTTAGTATTTCAGAGTATCGGGTGATTATGGCCAAACCAACTGATACGGACGTAAAATAGAACTGTACGTGCTGCTTATAGATTTTCAACAGGCCTACGACACGGTGGATAGGAAGCAGTATAAATTAGCAATTGCTCCACCAACTCACCACTTCAGTCACTACAGCCAATACAGTAACAACCAAAATTGACTCTTGTCTTCTAATAACTTTTCGAAATGGAGGGTTCAACCGTAATAACATTTTTGGTTTCTCTTTGCGTCGTTACGGCGCTAATTGAAACCAATTACGAAAACTTGACAGTTGAAGAACTGAAGATGTTGGTGCCAACATACCTAGATAGCCACCATAAAGAATCAACCATTTATAACGAACTTCCATCTGGATACAACTCAACGAATGGCACCATCTGCACCGACCTGATAATATATATCAGAGTTCGTGATTTAAAATACATACCGAGATTCTGGCAAACACTTCCACCATGTAGAGGCTTGACCCAATAAGGTCAAGTTCCATATTTTATTAATTAAATATTCTTATGTTTATGATATTCTGTTACGTACAATAAATTTATGCAAAGAATTGGTTTACCTTATTACTTATAATTAGGATATCTAGTATTTTTAATACCCAGATGAACAGTCTTTAGACCTCAATAGATTGGACGTAAATATTTTTTAATCTAACTCTGACCAATTATTTTAGTATATAATAGCTTTAAGTGCCACTTTTCTACTAATAACTTTCTTAGCTGAGCAGACGAAAGGTTTAAATGCTGAGAAGGTTGTATTTTCATTTTAGCGAAGCTCCTTGAATGACGCAATTGCTAGGAAAGTGAGTATTAATAGTATGAATACTTTCTCAACATACTTAAAATAATTTGCGTATATATATTGACAGCCAAAATGAATTGTTCATTTTTAATAGACAACAACAAAAATAAATTTTTTAATCGATATATTTCTAATAACAGTCGAAAGAGGAGTGTTTTGTTAAATTGAGGTTTGTCATCCAAAGTTATAAAGTATATTACGCCTACATTTTAATATTCGAGATCCACTGGTTGGAACTGTTATTTTGTAATATTATGGAAGTAGGGAAATCATGGACGTTTCGATCTGCATGCAATTCTGCAAATGAAGAACTGGTGAGACACTCAAATCTGCGTAGCCCAAATCGATCAGTTCGACAAGCGACAGCCTTAAATTTATCTACAACAACAAGTATCCGAAGAATGCTGCACAAAATGAAGTTTCATACAAAATAGCAGTGGTGGTACAGAAGTTAACTCACCATGATAAACAATTTTGTAGTGAGTTTTGTCAATGGTCTTCCTTAAATTTATCTACAACAACAAGTATCCGAAGAATGCTGCACAAAATGAAGTTTCATACAAAATAGCAGTGGTGGTACAGAAGTTAACTCACCATGATAAACAATTTTGTAGTGAGTTTTGTCAATGGTCTTCAAAGTTGGGAAGTGAGGAACCCGAATAACGGCAACACAAAATAGGAATAACGAAACATGCATAACTTGATTTGGAACTCTCGTTCCTACTCCTAATTTTCTTCTTTTCGTTTTCTCTAGCATTACGTAAGTTGGTGTGTTTATATCTAATTCTAATACCCATTTTCACTTTATTCGCAATTTCGCTATCTCTTTCCTCTCTTTACGGCCCCATATTTCTGTTGCATTCGTAATTATATTTTTTACTATTGCATCGAACAGCAATAGCCTACTTTCGTAGTTTTATCCAAATTGTCTCGTTCCTATACCCCATAATTGCACCATTGCTTTCGCTTCTTTATTTGTCATCTCTCTTAAATGTTTTTCTGATCCATTGTTATTTTAAATGTGTATCCTAGATTCTTTACTTCTTTTTATTCTTCAAATTCCTTATCGCAACTAATCAATTTTTTCCCTTTCCTCTCCTCTTCCTCTTTTTCTAAACACGAGAATCATGTTTTTCCACATTTAACTCCATTTTCACTACTTTCTAATACCATTGGAATCGTGCTATCATGTCTTTCATTTGTCCCGCCTCTTTTGGTACTAACATTATGTCACCTGCATATGCTATTGACCAAATCCTTTTCCTGCTTATCACCACTTTTTCTGCTTGCCATTTTTTAGCTTGTCCTCCGAATATGAGATATACCTATATCAAGAACAGAATTGTACTCATGGGCATCCTTGTCTTAGTCCTCTTTCTGTTTAGAATCTTTTAGTTTCCTTGCCATTAAGATTTATTGCATTTACAGTTTACTGCATTAGAGTTTACTGATAAAGTTCTTTACACGTATTATAAGATA
This sequence comes from Limonius californicus, assembly GCA_014611495.1. Taxonomy (NCBI): domain Eukaryota; kingdom Metazoa; phylum Arthropoda; class Insecta; order Coleoptera; family Elateridae; genus Limonius; species Limonius californicus. The sequence continues at coordinate 692 of JABXWE010008826.1, read as the reverse complement.
TTTATCTATTCTCTTTCTTTCCATACTTTTCCATAGTTCTTCTCTGACCATCATGTCCAAGGCGTTTCCTATCACATGGTTTAGTATGTATATGTTGTTTATTGTGCTTGTGTTCTTTCTGCATGCTGCCTGTCTCTTAATGTAAATAATGCTATTTCTCTGTAATTTGCTACTTTATCTTTGCCTTCTCTTTTGTGTGTTGGTGTTATGATCCCCGTTTTTCGTCTTTCAATATTCCTTTGTCACTCTGTATGCTTTTATACACTCTGCTAGTGTTTCTAGTACAGTGTCCAGTGCATTTAGCCAAACTACAATTTGTAGCTGCATGTCCTGTAAGGTAAGAGTGTGCTTCGTCGTTCATTAAAAAATGTTGTTCGATATCGGGTTCCTCACTTCCCAACTTTGAAGACCATTGACAAAACTCACTACAAAATTGTTTATCATGGTGAGTTAACTTCTGTACCACCACTGCTATTTTGTATGAAACTTCATTTTGTGCAGCATTCTTCGGATACTTGTTGTTGTAGATAAATTTAAGGCTGTCGTTTGTCGAACTGATCGATTTGGGCTACGCAGATTTGAGTGTCTCACCAGTTCTTCATTTGCAGAATTGCATGCAGATCGAAACGTCCATGATTTCCCTACTTCCATAATATTACAAAATAACAGTTCCAACCAGTGGATCTCGAATA
>JABXWE010008817.1:0-11610 GCA_014611495.1 Limonius californicus | reverse complement strand
GAACAATAAATGGGAAGGAGTATGGAGGCGCGGCATGTAAGTTTGCCTAAATGTCAGTAACATTTGCATCGAGGTAAATCCACTTTTGAGTAACTAGTTTGCGTAATCCAAAGAAACAAAGAGCCGAGAACTTCTGTAAAGCTTCAATTGTTACCTTGTGCACATTTTATTATTTTATATATAGGTCAGCTGAAGCAGGGCGATGGCATTCGTACCAGTGTGGTAATCCATGTGTGAATTTGTAATTATACGTATTGTTTATTAGTACACAAATTATAAGAATCAATTAATAGTGAACCGACACAAAAAGATTTGTCTCAGAGCTCTTCGGCTGAATTAATAGTTAGCGGTTTGTTTTTGGCGGCTAGAAAGGAAATTCATTGTCTGGCTTCCAACTTCAGAATATATAAAGACTTTTGTAAAATTGAAACACCATCTAAGATCAGATTTAGGTTTTGGCAGGTTGTACAACATAATATAAATATTGATTTTATTCATTTTCAAAATTTTGAGTTAATAAATTAATTGTCAAAAATAAACTGTCAGTGTCAATTTTCAAAAATTTATATAATAATGTCAGTCCCAATGTGGGGCACTTGTCATCTATGACAATATATATTGTTGTGATATTTACAGAACTAATTATACACCTTAATAGGTAAACTCTTATTCTATACGTGTCTTAAGCCATTTATGCTATTTGTGCAAAGAGTTTGAATTGTAATGTCAAGTTTACAGCAGTATCGAGTTGATCATGTCATTTATGATGGTGGAGTTTTAACATCTTAGATTCTGTCTGTGGGACTTCCCTATTAAGGATGAAGCCTTCCTGGTAGAATTTCAGTCTTATACAGGTGGTATGTGTTTCCAACATGAAAAGGGTGGGCGTACATCCTGAAATTTGCGAAATATTAGAACTTTTTATAACAATGTAATTTAAAATAGGTTGTATATGTGATATTTCGTACTTAGATGTAAATAATATGTGACAATAACTGTTATGATGGTTTGGTGGTGACTTAAGCAAGCTTTTGGGTGTAGTTTGCCCTGTAATTAATTGAAATTTGATTGGAGTTTGAACGTTGCAATATGCTAAGATTGACATTGGTAAATTTCATGGTTTATTGTATTACAATGAGAATTTATGCTATGGAATTATGGACTAAGTGAAATGAGCAGTGTTTGTGAATAGATTTGTAACATTTGCTATTTGTTATTATGTTTTTTATAAACAAATTTAATTTTGTGTATATGCAAATTTGTTATTACTTAACACAAATGGGTCATGTGAGATCTTAAAATGAAGGAAAAATGATAAGCATTCTGGATTTGTAATTTGTTATTAGCATAGGATTTGCATAAAATAATTATTTAGAATTTTTATAGTTTAGAAACAATGTTGTGAGATAGAGCTCCCTGACAGGAAAAAAAAGTGAAAAAGCTTTTTGTTTAATAAATAAGCAAGTTTTTTGATGACTTTGGAGCAAGCAGACGTATTGGCGTTTGGCTCTCAGAAATATTAAAAAAATCTAATTAAAACCTGTATAAATGTTCATAAATACCGTTAATTAAATTTGTTTATGTGTTGGTGTAAGTACCCCAGTGTTTTATTTACCGGAAACTTAGAAGATTTGTGGTAAATCAGCGAAAATTCCAAGTTTGGTCCTATTTGGAATACTGGCGTCCATCGTAGCGAAATTGTTTTCCGATAGTCGAGTCTCTTCAGTTCTAAAACGTCAGGTGGGAATTTTGAGGTTAGATTTACGGATCGAAAATCAAAATAGAAAACTAACGACAATTCTTTCAAATCTGGATCATTGATAAAAGAACGGCTGCTTACCTGCAGTAATTACTGTTGTGTATGAGAAGCTGATCAGCGCTTGTGGCACAGAAAATTTGTTTATTTGAAGCAAAGAACTTTCTTCCATCACCTTACATCAAATTGTGTACGTGCGGCCTTGGACACAGCAGGGAGCAGGAGAGCTACTAATACACAGTGTCTAGCATTTCTTCACCGGGAGCGTATATGTAATAGGGGGGAAATTTAATTTGACTTAAATGAATGGTTTAACCTTGTTCGAATTAAAAAAAAAATGCGTTTTATTCTTATGTAAACTATGGCTTACTGTTATATATTTTTGTGTTGGAAGTGATATGTTGTATTATGAGTTCATATGTTGAACATATCGCCTGTTTTGTTATATGTTTCCCTTCTGATAGCTAGAGTCCTACCGACAAAATATTTATTTCCTTACTTGATTATTTTCGCAGTTCCCTGAGATTACTTTGAACCATAGAAGGTAGGTGGTTGTCTCAATTTAAAATAATTGCTGTGAATTTGATCTAACAATTTATGTGTTTGTACCGGGTGAGTAACAAATGTTTCAAGAGTGTACCTAGAGCAGGTATTATTTTTTTTTATGATAATTATTTTTTTTTATTATTTGAGGTCCAATAATTAAAGGTTACCTTATCAACCGGTATAGCACAGCAATATGTAACTATGAAAGCGCACAAAAGGTTCACTTGCGAAGACATATCAGTACTCATGCAGGAGAGAAAAAAAACCGTTTGAATGCAAAACTTATTTGTCAACATCTTACACCGCAGTTTGAAGACTTGGGTCAAGTAAGAAAAATGCATTTTAATAAAATTATAAATAAATTATATTCGAATGATCTGTTCTTGCTGAAAAGCAATTCAGTGGCTACTACTGAACAACGAATTTCCCCTAAACAATGTTTGCTTTATGAGGACTGTACAAAATGATTTTACATCTAGAAGCAAATGTCTGCACCGCAGCTGACCTTACCTCTAATTAGGTGAAAGGTATTTACAATTTAAGTATCTTAAGAAAATATGACCTCCATTGTAGAGTGCACTGCAGTCCTTGCGAGAGTGGGGAAAATTGTAGAAACATTCCGGACAACCCAGCCTCGGTAGGAGCAGACCCAATATAGCCATTCATGTGTGAGTCAGCTACCATACAACATGCGCAAAACGCTTCTTGAAAGATTTCCGGTTAAGTAAAACCAATTGACTGCAGTGTGTATTCTCTGTAATAAATGTATTAAACTTTTCTGGTGTTTTATTTACGAATGCAGGTCAGCTACTTTAGATTGGAATTTACGAAGGTCAATGGATTACAAAAATCAACAAGTCTAAGCAACGTTACATAATCGAACGTTAGCAAGCTGCAGAGCCATTATGTCAGTATCAAAGTGTCATCTTCCAACAACCCAGGTAAAATGTAAGTCGCAATGCAAGACGTGGTGCAGTTAAATTTTCATGGAAGAAGTGTGGTCCAAAAATATGGTGACCTACTATGCCACACCAAACATTTACAAGAAAAACTCTGAAAACAAGAACTACATATCCAAAGCGGATTCTCTTGGGAATGGGAAGTATGTGCATTCACTTCTGAGAATTTTGCCCCATTGCTGAGCCATACATAATTTAAAAAGAATCCAAAAGAAGTTGAAAGACATTACCAAATTCCAATTTGCTCTGAGGATCATTTTGCAATCGTTCGTTCACCAAAGTAACACCCAGAAATCTACGCTAATACGCTGCTTTCGTGGTGCCCCGGAGAGTACCTAAACGCACTTTACTTTTACCAAGTCACTATGATAAGGATGATGTATACATTTGTTTTCAAAATTCTAGTAATACCAACGTTTGTGCTGAGATTTCTTTGACTTACATGAATATAGTAATGCACTGCTAGTTCATTTTCCATGCTTGTAATCGATCCCGCCTTACATATTCCAGCGTTAACAAATTTACTTTTGTTTCTTAAAAAGGTCTTAAGTTTTTCAGGCGGTGGTGTTTTGGCTATATAGCGCCTGATGTATAAATTGCTGGCTGCAGTCGCATTTTTGCGGAATTCGCGAAACGTATGCAACGAAACTACCTTGTTCTTGTTTCAATATATCTTACTGTCAGGAGCGTGAGCTGAGTGTGAACAGACCTTTAGAGTATGCGCAAAAAGACTTCACAACGGAGTGCTCGTGCAGGATGTTCTTCTCCTGCCTCTAGTTCATTTCCCTCAATTTTCCCTTCTATTATAAGCTGTAATAACATGTACTTATCGTGGCGCATTATATGTCCGAAATATGTCAATTTGCGTCTTCTAACGGTATTTTCGAGCTCATTTTGTTGAATCTACGCAATACTTCTTCGTTGCTTGCATGATTTGCCCAGGGGATTCGGAGCGTCTTTTTGTGTTACCACAATTCAAATGAATTAATTCTTTTGAGCATTTCTTTCTTAGTAGTCCAGGCTTCTAACTCTTAACGTTGAATTTCGTTGCCGATTACATAAAATCTTTCTGTATTTCATAAAAGCAAATCTTGCTATTTCTATTCTTCTTTTTATTTCATTGTTACAGTCCATGCGTTCGTCAGTTAGGCATCCCAGGTATATGTATTTGTCCACTTGTTCTACTCTCATGTTGTGTCTGATGTTGATATTGATATTGTCTCTGCTTATTACCGTTGCTTTGGTTTTGCTTACATTAATTATTAAACCCATATTGGCACCTTCTTCGGCAACTCTATTTAGCAGTATTTGAAGATCTTCGCTACAGCAATCAAAGCCATGTCGTCCGCGTATCTAATATTATCTAGAAGTAGTCCATTGATTTTAAAACCTTCTGTTCTGTCCACTAAAGCAAATTAAATAGAATGGGCGATAGGATGCATCCCTACCGTACTGCTTTTTTGATTTTAACTGTGTCAGTTAATTCGTTGTTTACTGTAACTTTCACTGTTTGTTCCCAATATAAGTTTTTTATAATACGAATATCTCTTCCGTCAACTCCAGTGCGGCTGAATACCTTTAGTAGCTTTTCATGCTGAGCATTATCAAAAGCTTTCGTAAAGTCAAAGGCATATGTAAAGGTCCCCTCGCATGTCCAAGCATTTCTCTGACAAAGTTGTAAATAGAAATAGTTATGTTAAATATTTTGCATTAAATAGTAGTTTATTTTAATAATTAACTAGATTTGAAGTTGTTGATCACAAACGTTACACTTGCTTAAAATTTAACTAAATTGTCATCTCGTTTGAGTATTATCGTAAGTAAGTAGCATTGATCAGTTTAATTAAATTAAAGTAAAAGTAATTTTGTTTGCCATTATGTATGTATAATGGGTTGCGTCAACCACTTTTAAGGAGGGATATCTTAGCTAGCCCACTCTGTACATTGTTCTTCACTGTTTTAGTCTACCAATCCCAAATATTTAAACCTTGCTTACATTCTCAGCCGTCCTATTCCTCATTGGGTTTTTACTTTATATTTAATATTGATTGAGCAACAAGAAATTTCTTTTATAACTCCTGTTTCACATAGAAAAATACAACGAGGACTCCTTTTGTGCATAACACTGCAGTAAATCAACAATCATAACAATAACAACAGAATGGTGTCCCCAACAGCCTCAGGACGTTTTTCAACATGCAAGACGACATCAGCAGCATAGGCAATCGATGGGAAAATGGCGGAAAAGGTTCGAAAATTACCTACTGGCAGCAGATATGGACAACGAGGAGAAGTAGAAAGCAATGCTGCTGCATTATGCAGCTGAGGAAGTGCATGACTTATTCGTAACCCTCCCAGACACTCCTGACTCCACTGAAACCCCCGCTCGTAACGTAAATTAAATAAACTTCTTGGTTAAAGTAAACAGGGAATTTGACAAAGTGTTTATTGTTCTATTTTTTCAGAACTGCCAATATTTTTCCTTCCTAATTTACTTTTCTTATTGAGCAAAACTTCTTAGTTTGTTGTGTATACACGTTTTTTAATGTTTAGACTCATAAAAAGTAAATACTTGTTTGAATATTTTGCATATATTACAACTTTACGGCATGCGGCATATGGTCGTGCATATTTTGACTTTTAAGGACATGAAAATGCATATTCTAGCAAATCAAAATTAGAAAATAAAATAAAATTACACAAAAGTCATGGGATTTAAGAATTAAATTAAATATTTAATTAATGTAATATTGCAAAGAAATCGGCAAAGCCACCGGAATTTAATATTTTCCACTATGATTTCATAATTGCCACTTGGATTTTCTTGAGCTTTCTTTTTTTCTCTTGTGCCCAATAATTCTATCTGGGTCTCTAATTGTCATCCCCGCGGTAACCGCGGATCTATTAATTCTGGGAGAATGCACTCGTCAAAAAAGTGACTTAACTTCGGAACCATATCTTCTAACCAAAATTTTGTGTCTCTTTCTATTCTAACTATTTGCATATCCACATCAGTGTACAGTACTAAATCACAATATGAAGTATTTGCAATATGCAGTTGTCCCTGAATCTGAAAGGAATAATTATGTTTTCTTTTTAAAGTCTACTTCCCGATAATTTAACACACACCCCCACACACACCCCCCCCCCACACACACACACAATTTCTTATTAGAGTCTTAGGAGCGCATTTTTTATAATCTGGCTTCGACAATAATAAATGCACTGTACTTCAATGCTTCCTCTATCTTCAAGCGTTCCATCCGGATATGCAGCAAAAAAACTATGATCTTCTGAAATAAATAAGCCGCATGGTATAACTTTTTTCTGCGTTTGTAGTTTATAAAGATCTATCGCTTTTTTTCATTGATTCGCCCGTAAACTATTGCGGGGTGCAAAGTTCTTTACTGCTGTTATACAATAGATCCTTCACGGTGCAGTGGCACGACGTGGCATCTAAACGTTTACAAACCCTTCCAAAATTGGAAGCAGTTACGCAATTACGCCTTGCAGCTTTCCACGCCAGGTTTTGATGTTGAGTTCTTGTTTTTTCTTCTATAACCTTTCTTTGTCGAAGTTCACTGAACATTTCCTTCAGAATTTCTTCTTTTTTGTTTTTAAATTCTTCTGGTTCTATGTCCGGTTTTCCAGCATCTGGTCCATATTCCGTGTCTATTTCTCTTGTAGTTGGGACGAATACGTGCGTGCTTTTTTTAAATAAATGTCTTAATTCATTATGCTTTTGCCTTCTATTGCAGAAAGCCATTAAATACGATCGTTTTCGTGTAGTATAGACGTTGCTGTGCCAAGAGGGTCCGTTATTAAAAAACAATCCGGCTCCTATACATCGTCTAGAATACGAATTTCTTTTATAGAAATTTAATCTTATACCTCCAGAAAACTTTGACATGTACCGCTCTGCATAATTAGTTGTACTGTTGATAACTAGCCTATTAGCCCTTCAGACAACATAATCTAAGGCAACGTTAACTTCTTAGAAAACTTGACTTTGGTTCAAAAGTTCCACGTAATTTACATCGTTTGCACACTTACGTCTGCAATATTTTTCCCGGCATTGTTTATGGTCACCGAAAACATGATAGGGTCTGTTTTTCAAATCGTCCCGAAGTTGTTGTACACCTAATCCTCTTTTCGAATTATTCCTTATAGCAGATCGTACTGCTGTACTTAGACGAGGAATACCTATTTGTTTTCAAAATCCTTCTTGTTTCGATATCATGCACTCTATTTGCTGAGATTTTGTGGAGCTGGGAGGTATAACACCTTGTAATATGATTAGCGCATTCTAGTTTTATAACAGAACGCCCGTAGGTTACCCTTTCAACTATACGCGCATAGACACTTGAATCGCCGTCTTCAATTACATATTTATACATCAAACCATGATCTTCAACACTTTTATTAAATCCTTCCACGATTATATCTTGTTCCATTCCGGTAGACGCACCAATGTAATTTTTAAAACACAAGTGATTCTTTACATTATCTTTCCCTACTGTGACATTACAGACACGGCAAAATTTATTTCTTACTCCTAAAAATAAAACTTTTCCAGTATTTTTTCTAATGATAACAGCAACTCCCGAAAGAGACGAAAATCCATGGCCGTACGACCTTTTTGCCCATCCTGCATCAGCTTCTACTGTAATAAATGGAACACCTTGTTCCAATTCCCCTGCTTCTATTGCCAATCGTTTTTCTTCTTGTCCAGCTTCTAACATCTGTTGTATTAATAGCTCTTTCCAGTTTTTCCTGACTATGTTTTCAATTTTTCAGTAATATTTACTGCTCATCATTGGAACATTCATACAACTTATAAGTTCTTCAGACTAAGAGTACCCGATGCCAATAGAATTTGTTGCCCATACAAACATTTTATTGACATCTGTTACGGTTACGGTGTTACGGTGTCATCACTTTCGATTTCAAGCGGCGGCAGTTCGTAACTACTTTCGGGTAAACTATAATTAGAACAGTAAAATTTAGAAAACAGTCTAGAAAAATACACGAGTTTTTGTTTTTTTACACAGGGCCGCTTTTAGGCACGAGCACAAAAGTTCGTAGGTGCTTGTAAGATTTAAAAACCTTCTTTAACGTTGGTTACAAATTTAAAAGCAAAAATATTCACAATGTGACTATTTAGATAGGGTTAAACAGAACTCGTACATTGAGAAGTGTCCAAATGTGCACGGAAAGCGGAAATGGGTGACCCGGCTCGTATTTTGGCGTTTTTACATCAAATTTCCCACAATGTCCTCTCGAATAGTCTCTCCTACCCAATTCCGACTCTCACCTCTTCGTGGTGAACCCTATCAACCTGAGCATTCCTACCGGAGATCGGGTAGCCAACTCCGGTGGAAGGTAGGATCAGGGCTACATAACGAGAGCGGGAGAAATGGCCCTCCGAAAAGGGGGTTGGGCATGGGGCTAACTACCCCAGGGGATTAAACCCTTATCCCGGAAAAAAGTTACAGTTAAAAAACCTAAGCTTATGCCTGGGAACACAGGACGGAATTATTGGAAACGACTCAAGCTAAGAAATATGAATCGTGTCTTCGGAACATGGAACGTGAGAACACTAAACAGATCAGGTGCTCAAAAAGACCTACTCAAAGAGTTGAAGAAATACAACATACTGGTCACAGCCATCCAAGAAACAAAGTGGAAGGGGAAAGGATTAAGGGACACAAAGACACACACTATTTTATATAGTGGGAATGAAGATGAAAGGAAAGAATTTGGAGTAGCCTTCATAGTGGATAACAGAATGAAACCAAACATCATAGATTTCCAAGCGATCGACGAAAGAATTTGTACATTAAGGGTCCAGACACACTTCTTTAAACTAACGATACTTACCACTTACTAGTCCAGATAAAGTTCAGATGCAAAAATAATAAAAACGGAAGGAAACAAGAACAGAAACGGCCAAGCAAAATCCATACAGGCAGGCTAAATGACCCAGAGATACAACAAAGCTTTGCACGAACAATAGAAGAAAAACTGGGGGAGGCCGGAGATGAACAATTAGAAGACAGATGGAAGCAAATAAAAACGGCTATAACAGAAGCAGCCGGTACAATTCTAGGACCAAAAAAGAAAGACAAAAGAGCAGAGTGGTTTGACGAAGAATGTGAAGAACTCATTAAGGAAAGAAATGAAGCACATAAAAGATATATGGCAAGAAGAACAAGGGAAAGGCCAGAGCAATTTGAACTAGCAAGACGGAAAGCCGACAAAGCATGCAGAATAAAGAAACGGGCATATGAGAATAACATGATCCAGAAAATGGAAAAGGACCTCGTAGAAAATGACCTAAAGGGAGCTTATGATTTCCTTAAACAAGTAAGGAAAGGATATATAGCAAAAACAAACACGTGAAAAGATGACACAGGACAAATAGTAAGTGACCCTACAACCATTAAAAGTATATGGGAAAACCACTTCCGAAATCTGCTTGGCTCTCGAGCAAACGCAGAGGAAAGAATGGAGGAGGAATATAAAGAATATCATATCATCATCATATCACCAACAACACTGGAAGAGATCCAGGAGGACATGAAAGCCCAGAAAAACTATAAAGCCCCTGGCTGCCACAATATACCATCAGAACTCTATAAACAAGGAGGAGAACAGCTTAGCAAGCAATTACATGAGTTAATACAAAATAGAGGATACCTAAGGAATGGAAAACAAGCATAATAACCCCTATACACAAAAAAGGAAATAAACTACTATGCAAAAACTATCGAGGGATATCACTTCTATGCACAGTCTACAAGATATTCGCCTACATAGTAAACAAAAGACTCCAGACTTTCGCAGAATATATCATAAGCGAATATCAGGCGTGCTTCAGACGTTGCAGGTCCACCATAGACCAACTCTTCACAATGAAACAAATACTAAAGAAGGCATGGGAATATAACGTAGATGTACATAATGTCTTCGTCGACTTCAAACAAGCTTATGGCTCAGTAGATCAAAACACACTATATAAAATCCTGGCAGAGTTCAAAATACCAACTAAGATCATAAGTCTAGTCAAAGCAACAATGGAAAACACGGAAGCGTATGTGCGCACTCCAAGTGGACTATCAGAGAAATTTCAAATATCGAGAGGGCTGAAACAAGGAGATGGACTTGCACCCAAACTATTCAATCTCGCGCTGGAACACGTAATAAGACAGATGAGCGTAGGGGGCGCTAACCCACTGACCAATAAAACTACTCAATTAGCCGCTTATGCAGACGACATTAAAATCATGAGCTCAAGAAACATACTCGGAATTAAAAAGGCACGCAAAAAATGTCGGTCTGGAAATTAACATAGAAAAAACCAAAAGTGTAACGCAGTCGAGAACCAACAGACGGGCCCTGAACATCATACAAGAAGACAACATTGAAACGGTGACGCAGTTCACATACCTAGGAGCAGAGCTGACCGTAGATGGAACGGAGGTGCAAGAGATTAAAAGAAGGATAACGGCAGCTAACAAGGCGTATTATGCGCTGTCGAAAATTCTCCAATCACGAAACATCCATCGCAACACAAAGCTGAGGATATACAAAACCGTAATAAGACCGATACTGATATATGACTACGAAACATGGATAATGACAGACAGCTCAGCAAATAAATTAAACATGTTTGAAAGAAAAGTCTTAAGGAAGATACTGTACTGGGGCCAATGAATGACGACGGATTCTGGCGAATAAGGTATAACCATGAGATTTACCAGACCTACAAGGAACCGCCGGTAGTAGACTTCATACGCATACAGCGATTACAGTGGGCTGGACATGTTAACAGAATGGAAGACGTAAGGTTACCAAAAAGAACACTTAATACCAGAATGCAAGGCAAGAGACCAGCGGGGAAACCACGAAAGCGATGGGAGGAGGAAGTGGCCGAAGATGCACGAAAGTTTACTCGATGTCAGAAGCTGGAGGAGACCATCAGCAGATAGGCAGGAATGGAGAGAAAAGCTGAAGGTCCGATACGGCTGTAGTGCCGTCAAAGAATTGTCCACCGCAGGATATAACAAAATTTAAAGATAGTAGAAATCAAAATACGAAAGTTACAACACTTTTTGCTCCCAAATATTGTTTATGCTCATATAAACAATTTAGTTACTAGCAAACTAGGAGCGCCTCCAGAATATGTCATGTCTTAGCCCTTATATACGGCGACCGGGTGGCGCAGTGGGCGAGAGTCCGCTTCGCAACCGGTTGACCCGAGTTCGACTCCCGTTGTGGCCCGAATTTTAATTAATTCTGGAGCAGCGGGAGTGACTCGGTAGCATAGTTGGGGGGGTTTTACAAGGG
>JABXWE010008813.1:0-11005 GCA_014611495.1 Limonius californicus | reverse complement strand
TGACCTGGCTAAGGACGTGGACATTCGACAGCTCCCGCACTTTGACGCTCAGATGTCAACGAATACGGATAATGAAGATAACGACAATATTGATGAGCCCAGCCTGGAAATTGTCATGGACGATGATGCCAACTTGAAGACTGACAAAGACCTAGATGGCAGCAAGAGCGACATTGACAGCAGAATTATCAAAGACACTGACATCCGATCAATAAGTGAATTTCCTGCCAACTTGCCAAAAAAGCAGAGGGAATTATTTTTGCGGATCCAAGCTCAACAGAAAGAGAACGTTCCGGAAAATCAGAAGGAGGGTTCCGACGATGATAAGAACAACATCGATTGGTATTCGGACGACGACGACGATTGCCGGCTGACCATCAAAGACGACATTGAGGACCCGAGGCCCCAGAGAAGCGAGGAACCGACAACACCGCAAATTCCCGCGCCCATCAAGCCAGGCGAGGTGATAGAAAAATTGGGCGATTTGTCCAAGATAGACATATCAGCCGAGGTAACCAAACTTTTAAGCTCAATAAGCCAGGCGGGTGTCCTGAAGGAAGCCAAAGTGGAACCCCCGAAGGATCCCAGACTTGCTGCCCAAATGACCGAAGCTCCCAAGCCATCGCCGATTCCTACGGACCCGAGACGAGCCCGGCTCGGCTCCGTGGAAAGCAGGAAGACTGAAAAATTGAGTATTTATGAACAAGGCAGCATCTCGATCGAAAATGCCGCGAAGGATGTTGATTTGAGAAACATGGAGAAAGATATGGATTTAAGACCAATGTTTGGTGACACCGATTTGAGACCTAGTAAGTGTTTGCAAACATAAAAGTAGGGTTAAGTTAATTGGCTGATGAAAAGTCAGAATAGAACAGTTTAGCCACCACATAAAATGGGATAAGAGTACTTTGCTGAGGTTTTAAATAAGGTTAGAGCCGAAAAAACGGGGTTACTATGAAATAAACTTATGTTGAAGTACATAATTATTAAAACTGTCGATGAAGGTAGATTAATATAGCATAGAATAGTTTCGAATATCTTAAATACCGTTTTCTCATCATAGAATTAAATTTAGATAGGTTAACTGCTGCGTTGAATCATATTAGATCGTTTTTATAAAGTTTTTTCTAAAGCAACATCAGATCGTTTAATGAATTTTAAAATTATGTAAGGGACAAAAACATGTAAGATTAATTAGAACTGAATACGTACGGAATGCATTTAAAGTACATAAGGTTTAAATTTGTATGCCTATAGAAATTTACGTAACAAATAATACCGGTAATTTCCTCTAATACCGTCTTGTCCAAAAATTAGGTTAGAATATTTTCACTGCAAATTAAAATGAGGTTAGATCGCTTTGGTCAAATTTTATTAGGTAAAATTTAAATTTAGTTAAATTGAGAACCAAAATGTTTGAGCTAAATACAGTTGGAATGCAGGTAGAAGAAGTTTACTGGTAAAATAGTACGTGATTATTAACATCCAAACTTTTAGGCATCAAAAAATTCCTAAACAAGCAGATCACATAAACTGAATTTATAGGCATTAAATAGGCACTGAGTGGTTAAAAGGACTGCCAAATAGAGATAAAAACTTGGACGAAATCAGACTAAGCAAATGCCTAAAAATACAGATCTCAGTGTAGATTATGTTATTATAATAACTTGTTAAATCGTAGTTTTCATTTGAAAATTTTAAGTTAAAATAGTTAAACCACCAATACAAAATTGTTTTACTAATGTTTAAATGTATGTTATATGTCGAAGTGACACTTGGATTAAACAGCACAAAATTATACACAAATATAAATCACTTCAACAAAAAGTAACAAGCGTTTACTCTAATACGATATTATTCACCAGAAGTTATATTGGAATATTTTAACTGCCTGTTAAAATGAGTTAAGATCATTTGAATAACATTTTTCTACCATAAAAAGTGATTTTAGGTAAAATGTGAGGTTAGGTGAACATACATGACGTTTTAAATTAGAACCGCAAAAGTGAGGTTAAGCAGGAACGAACTGACACGAAATACATTTGCAGTTCATCAATTGATGTTTGATCACTCGAATAATATCCTGTTTTAGGGTGGTTTTAATTAAGATTGAATTAAATTCAGAAACGTGAAATTAGGTTTACTTAAACACAATTTTACAGCACCTGGACGTCCGGACATCGACCTACGCCAACTGGGTCTGCCATTTAAAGCCATCCAGAACTACACGCCAGCTTCAGAAATCGACGCCAGCATCAATTCCCACCCTCCCATGCAATGGAGGGTCTACCTTGTGGAAATACCGCGACCCGACTACACCGGTCTTAAATTGAGCGCTCACGAGGCCCAAAACACAGGCGACCCTCGTTTGCGCAAGATTTTCAGGCTGAGCACAGAAGAGAAAGACAGCCCAGCGAGCCCCAAAGAGAACTCCAAGGTGACCACGGGCATCCGGGCTGATCCCCGACGCCGACGAGAGGAAAAATCCGCCGACGCCCTGATGAGCTATGCCCAGCAGCTAAATATGTTGCAGACGTCCGCGTTCTATCAAAGCCTGACCAGCAGCCAGAAGGTGCTGCTGAACGAGGAGCTGGCGACCAAATCGGATCATAGCGGTAGCAACGACCCCACCCTGAACGGGATCCTGACAAATCTAGGCCTCATCCCGGGCCCAAGCATGCTTGTACCCAACACAAACACTGCGAACACTAGCGCTTTGAGCATTCTCGCGAACGTTAACAGTATGAACCCAATCATGGGACAACCCGCGTTGGTCTCTAACCCGGCCCTGGTTGGCGCTAATCCCAATCAGTTCGGGGGACAGCCCGTCAATCCCAATATACTGTCGCAGAATCCCAACATTGTGAACCAAATGGCCCAATCGATTGTCCAACCGGGTCTACTCGGTGCGGCTCCCGGAGTCCCGAATCTACCGCCCGACTTCCAGTTGAACTTTGACCCCAGGCAAGGGGGATTGTTAGGCAACGCCCCTCCGATTAACTTTAATGATAATTCGAATTTCAATTACAATGATGAGTATTATGAGGGAAATAATTTCGAGGGCGGCGGCGGAGGCGGTGGTCGAGGGGGGCGCGGCGGACGCGGGGGTTTCAGGGGCGACCGTCAACAACGCCGGGGGAGGAATTTTAACAACAGTAGGAATAACGGGCGGAACTTTAGAAGCAGGAATCGCTCGAATAGGAGTCGGACGCCGCCGTAGTGCATTCCTGAGAAGTGTCAAATGAACTACTTTTTATTGTAAATTTGGACATCACACTAGACTTAGATTGTACTATTACTGTGTTAATTTATTTTTGCGTTTACTGAAAGCGTTTATTTTTGTAATTTCCTTGAGATTGAGTAGTTATGATAAAAAGGTGCGATTCGCGGTTGTACAAAGGACAGTAACGATGCAATAATTATCGAAGATTAATTTCGTCCGTATTTTCTCCATCATATTGTAAATAATATCGATTAGGTTTTATTATTCATTGTATTATTGAATATAGATGCATCTCCGTGTATATTATTACTCTGTCAATTAAAATTGTTAATTGTAAGCCCTTTTTGTTACTTTTAAGGTATGTTCAAAGGTAAGTTGTACATTTAATTTTTCATAGGCAAATATTTATATTTTTTCAATCTAACTTGTATTATAAATGTAATACTCATGATTACAATTAAGTTTATTAAAATATATATTTTTTTTATTTATTTTTATTTCAAACATTCTCCACTTACAATCAAAATGGCTTCTACTTCGGCCTTTCTCTTAATTTTATTCGACTAATTTCCATAATAGTTAATTTAACCTTTAGTAGTTTCAATGTCTTGACGTATAGTAGTTCGATTAGCAGAAACAGTAGTTCACTTAATTTTAATATTGGAAAATGGCGTGAAGCAGTTTTCAGGAAACTTTATTTAATTAAGCTTGAACCCACAAAAGCAATTTGTGTCGCATGCACAGAAATCTACAATCTCAGACAAAGGTTAAAATTCGTAATTACCGTTTTATTAAGCTTGTCTGACTAATTTTATGGCCATGGGAACGAAGATAGAAGCAATTACATGACCTACAGATACATGCATCCTTACCGGTGGCTTTCTTCTACTTCCAGGTGACGAAATAAGTACAATCAGATATCGAAAAAAAACAAAGATTTTCAACAATTGTTTTTTTTGAGTTAGGCGACTTTTCCTTAGCGACTACAAGAATAGATCGCCCGTAAGAACATTTGTAAACTGTTTTTAAAACCTATAGTTCTTGGTCCAGCGAATTTTTAAGAACAAGGTAAGCATCAGGCTCCCTTTAGCTACGGAAGTGTTTGAAACGAGCCCGAAGAACGATCAAATGCCGCATAATTGTTTGCCTGCCTCCAACGAAATATTAATAATATACAGGTGTAATATTTTTTAAATTATACCCATTTATATTGCGAGTATTCTTCTAATATTTCCTCCATCAACTTTAAGTATTTGTAAGCATATAAATAAAATTGAAGGTGAGTCTTATACAAGATACATGCAGATTTTGACATAATTTCAAGTTCTGATTGAAAATTTTTCATAGACTTATTATGAACTTTAAATTTTTACCATTTATTATCTATCTTATAAGAATTATTCTTGGAAATCACAGAATATATATTTGGTCAATTTACCTGGATAAATTATAGGCTCCTGTCAGGTTTTAAAATGTTCGCATCTAGACATGCAAATTGTAGAAACAGCTGTTTGTATCTGTGGCTTGTTGATCTAGGTATTTAATTTTTTTTTAGTATGTAGAAAGATAGTTGTTAAAATCTGCAGTGTATTAACACCATCATAATTCTATATGATTTTCTTCGGGTTTTTAAAAATTGTAAGGTGTTTAACCTAACTTTTCTTTAATTTACAACACCGATGTCTTGTTGTAGGTTAGCTGCTTTCTTATAATTCTGTGGTCGATGGTTGTAGCGGTGAGGCGCTATTTTCTTTGTCTAACATTGATTTATAGCCAGGAGTTTGCTGTGTACAGAACAAAACTATTGTTACAACTCTGATAGCAGCTTCCCAATGGTTCTGCTCCTAAATTAAAGCTACAAAAGTGTGCTTTGATTATAAATACTTACGTATTTTTAAACATAAATGTTGATTGATTACTAGTATTGCAGGCCGAGATTAAAAAGTTTCATTCAAACGAATTCATGTTAAGTTTTAGCAATATTAGGTAATTAAGGTTTCCTAATTTTTAGATCTGACTAATTTTAAATAATATAGCGTATTAGTTAAGCATTATAAAAAGCATTTCGAAATTTTTGTTGATCTTAACCTCAAATTGAAATTTATTGAACGAATTATAAAACCCGGGCTTACCTCACTCTTGACTAAGCTGTGGACCGAAACTGCTTCTTGACCCTTTAAATATATACAATCTATTACTACAATTGAGTTTATGTAGTTGCTTAGCACACCTTCCATTCAAATTGTATTATGTTTCATATTTGGTCAAATATCAAAAACAGTTATTCGAAATTTACCCAACGTTACCACAGAGGTACTCGTTTTTGCTAAAAACACACACCCCACAAGCTATTATAGCATTTTTATTCAATTAACTCAAATACAGGTTTATGTACAGTATTAAAACAAGCAAAAATAGTATCCATTTTATCACAAACTCCATTATAATACAGTCACTGCATGCCACTCAAATCGAGCCTAGCATGGATTGCTTTACATCTACAAACAAAAATCTATATTGCCTTAATTTAAAATTTTATGTGTTAGTAGACTGGGTAGAATTTTCCTTCACTATTTTTATATCCAGTCCACTTTTTGCCAAGCCGTAGAAAGCGTGCGGTTGTAAGTGTTTCGAGGTAAATTTCCAGCCAATGTGGCCCCTACAGAGCCGGCATTGCATAATCGTCCACCAATAACTAGAAAGTCAAAGTTACTCCCGGTTTGAACCCAACAATTAAATAATACCTTACCCTGGAAACCAACTGAACTCCTTCGAAGGGGCTCCAATAAGGTTACAATTCTTGGCCTCGGACACAGTGACCGTTTCGTACACGTGCCCACCTATGAATTTAATTCTAAATGGTTTTCTACATAAACAATCCAATTACATACCCGGATTGCAGTAGTTGCTTTGAACGCCGTCTTTCGACATTGCAAAGACATCGCTTTGATTCGCAATCTCTGCTTTGCACACGCCACAACAAATCAGTCTTTCCTGATAACAAATGCGAGTGTACATGAGGTTAATTTGATTATCATGAATGAACTGGCTTCAGGTGAAGAAGCAGTAAGGTTAGGTTGAAGTACTCAACATTAAAAAGTAAGGTTATGTATCAAAATATTAGGTTATAGTAGGAAAATAACGTTAAAAGTCCAATAAACTGACTGTTTGTAGAAACCTACAATAATAATGAATAAAGTGGGTGCCAGTTGAGAAAGTAAGGCTACAATAAAGCACTCAGTGCTAAGAAGTTACGTTAGGTCTCAAAATGTTTGCAAGATAATACTATTCAAACGCTGAAAAACGAACCAACTCACCATCTGTAAGAACCTAAGCTCTAATCTAAGTCTTTCGAGTGTTGAATCTAGTTTCATTAGGTGCAATCGCTCTTCGTGCGCCAGCTGAAAATTCTGTATAAACCAATACGATAACGATACTGGATCTGTCGGTATGTTTTCTGTAATGTGAAGCTGTTTAGGGTTTTAAGGACGCGATTTGTAAGTTTACCTTTAATATAAAACTTCACCAGCTGGTCCAGCATTAACTTAACATAATAACAAACTTCATTGTGATCGTAAATCCATGTAGCATTTGGGTACTGCGCCAAGTGGTACCTGTAAAATAATTAAATGTAGAAGCAATAAAATTGCATTGTTTAAAGTAAACATTGAGGGACGTAAACGGTCAGGTCAGTGTTGAAAAAGAAACAAAGGAAATAAGAAGACTGGGAAATCAGTAGTGATACCAGTCGAACTGCAAAAATGTGGGATAAGAAATTAGAAATTATGAAAGCTGCCAAGAAGTTATAAAAGAAAATATTTAGATTAAGGAAGATTACACCAGAAGAGTAAGATATCAGGGATAATTTTTGGGGGAACACATGAAACAAGCGAGAGGAATAGGTGTAGAGCACATATTATTTATAGCAAACTAATAATAGATAAAGAAATATATACTTCTGAAATTGAAAGAAAACAAAATAGAACACGTAGAAGAAAACAAACAACCCCGAATGAAGAAATAAATTAAAAAGAACATGTGAAACCAGACAGATGAAGAAAAATCCTGAAAACTACAGCAAGAAAATAACGATTAGGATTGGAAATGGAAAACAGAAGAGGAAGAACATAAAAGAATACTAATAACCAATAAACTGGCAATATGGAATGGAATATAACAACAAACACATGGAAGAAAATAGAAATAACAGAAGAAATGGATAAACATGGAATTGAAATATTGAGACTAAGCAAAACAAAGAAAGAAGGAGATATATACTCTATTACTCTGGTGTACCGGCAGGACAAAGGGCAAAGAAGGAAGTAGGAATAATTGTAAAAACGAATCCGATCGGCGTCATTAAATATGAGACAATTAGCTACAAAATAATAGTATCACACATACAAATGGAGGACAGAGTAATAATAGTACAAATATATGCACCGGTAGAAGGAAATGAAAAAGAGAAAACAATAGAACTCTATGAAGAATCACAGAAGGTCCCGAATGAAGTATGAGAAGATAATGAGAAAGTGATAATAATGGGTAACTAGAACTTGTAATGTGCGATTTCTTACGCCTGGTTGATTGGCATTTAAATTTTCAATACAGCATTTTGAATTGCATATTTAAGCTTTTGACTAATTCAGAATTGGCCTTGTGGAAGTTTCGTGTCATCTACTCGTGTATTTCCGGTTCCGGAAATGGTGAACTATTTGGGTTTTCCGTTTGAAACATAACTGTACGAGTTCTCAAAGAAGGTGCACGTGTTTTGAGTTAATTGTAGAAGTCGTTTTAAGACTTGGGAAGTTTTCCTGTTTGAATTTTCAAGGCACATTTGGGAAGTTCTTAGGCATCGATAGAGTGATGTGAGTTCCCGGGGAGTTGATCCCAATCTGAGTACAATTCTTTTGAGAGAGTTTTTTTTTGCCAATTAACATCTTTTGGTACGCATAGAAAATCCAATTTCTCTTGTTTCACTTCCATGATTATTAAAATTATTTAGGTGAATTGGCTGGGGTTAGAATTGACAGAAATTCCAGTCATTTGTGAAAAATCAAAGAGATCCTGTGGGTTCGAGACAAGCGGAATTATCTGCCGTGCAGCGAACGCGTGCGACAGGTGTGGATAAAGATAATGTGATCGCAGGTGTGTCAATTCCTTCATATTCAATTTTTACATATAATTTCGAGGATACGAGGGGTTCCGGAAAAATTATAGTTTAATAGTAAGAAATCGTAGTAAAACTTGTAAATACTTAAATTGATAACAAGACTAAGTACACTTTAATTAGTGGGATTTTAAATTCAATTGATTTTGGATTTTGTTAATATTGGTGATAATTTTTTTTTGAAATACTGATAATAATTGTTAAATGGTCAACAGTATAATTAATTTTCTTTTATTGATTAAAATTCAAATAGCAAGGGGGAATAGTGCGGAAGTTTTAAATCTTGATTAATAGTGCGCCGATACTAATACCATTATATTGGTATTTCTATATCTGGGTATTTGATTCGCGAGGGCTCGAGAAACTTAAAAATACTTAGCGGGTTGGTCGCGAATATCATTATGGTTGGAAGCGGAATAAATGCTTCGTAGTCTATAATAATTTCGCATTATTGCGTTACCTATATATTCAAGAATTTTGTTTTATTAATTTGTTTAACGGAAGGTACTGTTAGCCATGATTGGTTAAATACTGTTATATACATAAATATATCTTTATTGAATACCTATTTCAATTTCAAGTGGTTGTGTCAAAAAGATTGAATTGCGTGAATCTTTATATAAATTGAAATTTTGTAATTTATTGTTATGTTTTTTTATTGCGTCTTGGGTTAAAATAATTTACTTTGGTGACAAATTGAGCAATTACCGAAGCAAGGTAAGTCCGACCTCCAGGAAGGTTCCTGTTTACCTCGTGTTATTTTCAAGGACGAAGGATATTTTAAACAGGTGGCGCCTAGGCTTATCAAACCCCCCTTCTTCGACTGTAGCTGGTCGACCCTTGTCCTTGATACCTGGACCTTGCATCGTAAATGGTAGTTTCGGTTGTATTGCTTCTATTTAGTATAACAGAATTGTCGCCGTGGATTCGACTAGGCGTTAAAAACTCCAGAATAGGAAGGGATTAAAACAGGGGAATGAGGTGTATGGGGAGACGAATAATAGACAGAAATTGATTTAAAATGCCAAATTTTGTTAAACAAATTAACTATTGATAGGATACACATTTTGGTAGCAGAATTTAGAAGATAAACATATGTTTGTAGCAGAGGAAAGACACGCAAAAAGCATAATAGACTATATAGCACCCGCACAGAAATTAAGGCAAAGTATACAACAAATCAATACTGAGAAAGAGGCAAAACTAGTAACTAAACATAGACTAGTAAGAACAATATGGATAGCACAGAAACAAAAGGTAGAGGAGGAAACGGAAATTATAAAGGTGGCTATAAATAAATTAAAAGAGGAAGACAGAAGAAAGGAAGACGAAGAGTAGGCTGATAAAGGAGAGAACAAAATGGTGGAGTAATGAGGTAAAAGAGGAGGCGAATAGGACGAAGAACGCTTGAAAAAATATTTGCGGACTGGATTGCAACATAGGGAAGAATATATAAATATAAGAAACAGAGAAAAAGAGGTAGGAACGAAAGCAAAAGCGAAAAGTTGGAAGGAGTTGGGCAAAGAGTTCTTTTCCCCACCTCCATTCAACCAGTAGTAGCCTTCAATTTTCGTTCCTGTTACACCTTTTATATTCGTCTCTTGTACTGCCAGTATATCTATGTCATATTTTTTGTCTCTGCAATAGTTGTTTTAGTTTCCCTTCCCTGTTAAACCCTTGCACGTTCCATGTACCTATGTGTATGTATTTACTTGTTTGGAGCCAATTCTTATTTTTGTATTTTCCTGTTTGATACATAGTTTGAACGTTCCCTTGTCCGATAGTTATTTTGTGCTTACTAATCTCAGTTTCCTTGTTCATTGCTGGTGTAGTCTCCAATAGTTCAACTAGGTGGTTGGATTTTACTTTTTTGGAAGTGTTTGACTCCTTGTCAGCTCATCCAACTCCCTGGACCATTCATATTGTATTCCGTTTATTTCTAGCTTCTTGTAACTTATTTTTGTTCTATTACCCCTTTCCCTTTCTGCTTTTGCTGTTTTTCGGATCTCAGCCTGGACCTTCTGCTCTCCTGATGTTGGATCACTGTCCGTGTATTTTTGCTTAGCTCTCAATTTATGTTTATTTTTCACGATGGCTATTTTCTTTTTGAAGTGTTTTAATTTTGCAATTATTCCATTGTCTTCTTGTTTGCCGGTTTTGGACGCCGTTTCTACTGCCGCCTTGACTCCTAGTTCTCGTTGTATTGCTTCCTCCACTTTCTATTTTAAGTTTCCTTCTTGTAAGTGCATTCCTTTGATGACCATATTGTTCCTTCTATTAACTTTCTCCTATGATTCAACTTTCCTTTCTAGATTCTATATTTTACTTTTCAAACAGTTCCTTTCTTTTTCCCATTGTACCCTCTCCTTTCATTAATTCCTCTTTTATGGCTCTCACTTCTTTTCGGAATCTTTTCACTTCTTCGTTGTTATTTGTTTTTAATTCTTTGTTGTTTTCTTTCATTTGGTTGTTCATTTCTTCGATTAATTTCCCTGGTTTCTCCATGTTTTCTTCGTCTTCTTCTGTATTTGCTTCTGGCTCGCTTTTATTTTCTTTTCTAGGCGTCATGGGCGTTTTCTTGCTTTTGTTAAAGGTTCCTTCTGCTTGAGGTT
>JABXWE010008808.1:0-46416 GCA_014611495.1 Limonius californicus | reverse complement strand
TTGCTTATAACTTGGAAGTCCAATGTTTAACCAATATAATACTAGTGGTTTCCACGAAATGTTCGTACTCCGGGCAAAAGCCAATGTTCAACTTGTATGCGGCTCCCAATATTGCTTATAACTTGGAAGTCCAATGTTTAACCAATATAATACTGTAGTTTCCACGAAATGTTCGTACTCCGAGCAAAAGCCAATGTTCAAGTTGTATGCGGCTCCCAATATTGCTTATAACTTGGAAGTCCATTGTTTAATCAACATAGTACTAGCAGTTTCCATGAAATGTTCGTACTCCGAGCAAAAGCCAATGTTCAACTTGTATGCGGCTCCCAATATTGCTTATAACTTGGAAGTCCATTGTTTAACCAATATAATACTAGTAGTTTCCATGAAATACTCGTATTCCGAGCAAAATCCAATGTTCAACTTGTATGCGGCTCCCAATATTGCTTATAACTTGGAAGTCCAATGTGTAGCCAATATAGTACTAGTAGTTTCCACGAAATGTTCGTACTCCGAGCTAAAGCCAATGTTCGACTTGTATCGACTCCCAATATTGCTTATAACTTGAAAGTCAAATGTTTAACCAATATAATTCTAGTGGGTTCCACGAAATGTTCGTACTCCAAGGAAAGCCAATGTTCGACTTGTATGCGGCTCCCAATATTGCTTATAGGATGGAAGTTCATTGTTTAACCAGTAGTTTCCACGGAATTTCGTATTCCGAGCTAAAGCCAATGTTCGACTTTTATGCGACTCCCAATAAAACTTCTCTTATAAGTTGTAAGTCCATTGCTTAAGCAATGTAGTACTAGTCATTTCCACAAAATGTTCGCACTCCGACCAAAAGCCAATGTTCGACTTGTATGCTGTTCTCAATTTTGCTTACAGCTTGGAAGTCCAATGTTTAATCAATATAATGCTAGTAGTCCAAGGAAAGCCAATGTTCGACTTGTATGCGGCTCCCAATATTGCTTATAGCATGGAAGTCCATTGTTTAACCAATATAGTAGGTACCAGTAGTTTGCACGGAATTTCGTATTCCGAGCTAAAGCCAATGTTCGACTTGTATGCTGTTCTCAATTTTGCTTACAGCTTGGAAGTCCAATGTTTAATCAATATAATGCTAGTAGTTTCCGATATGTTCGTACTCCGAGCGAAAGCCAATGTTCGACTTGTACGCGGCTCCCAATATTGCTTATAACTTGGAAGTCCAATGTTGAGCCAATATAGTACTAGTAGTTTCCACGAAATGTTCGCACTCAGACCAAAAGCCAATGTTCGACTTGTATGCTGTTCTCAATTTTGCTTATAACTTGGAAGTCCAATGTTTAACCAATATAATACTAGTAGTTTCCACGATATGTTCGTACTACGAGCAAAAACCAATGTTCGACTTGTATGCGGTTCCCAATAATGCTTATAACTTGGGAGTCCAATGTTTAGACAATATAGTACTAGTAGTTTCCACGAAATGTCCGTGCTCCGACCTAAAGCCAATGTTCGACTTGTATCAACTCCCAATATTGCTTATAACTTGAAAGTCCAATGTTTAACCAATATAGTACTAGTGGGTTCCACGAAATGTTCGTACTCCAAGGAAAGCCAATGTTCGACTTGTATGCGGCTCCCAATATTGCTTATAGCATGGAAGTCCATTGTTTAACCAATATAGTAGGTACCAGTAGTTTGCACGGAATTTCGTATTCCGAGCTAAAGCCAATGTTCGACTTGTATGCGACTCCCAATAAAACTTCCCTTATAAGTTTTAAGTCCATTGCTTAAGCAATATAGTACTAGTCACTTCCACCAAATGTTCGCACTCCGACCAAAAGCCAATGTTCGACTTGTATGCTGTTCTCAATTTTGCTTATAGCTTGGAAGTCCAAAGTTTAACCAATATAATCTAGTAGTTTCCACGAAATGTTCGTACTCCGAGCAAAAGCCAATATTCGACTTGTATGCGGCTCTCAATATTGCTTATAACTTGGAAGTCCATTGTTTATTCAATATAGTACTAGTAGTTTTCACGAAATGTTCGTACTCCGACCAAAAGCCAATGTTCGACTGGTACGCGGTTCCCAATATTGCTTATAACTTGGAAGTCCAATGTTTAACCAATGTAGTGCTAGTAGTTTCCACGAAATGTTCGAACTCCGAGCAAAAGCCAATGTTCGACTTGTATGCAGCTAGCAATATTGCTTATAACTTGGAAGTCCATTGTTTAACCAATATAGTACTAGTAGTTTTCACAAAATGTTCGTACTCCGAGCTAAAGCCAATGTTCGACTTGTATGCGACTCCCAATACTGCTTATAACTTGGAAGTCCACTGTTTAGCCAATATATTACTAGTAGTTTCCACGAAATGTTCGTACTCCGAACTAAAGCCAATGTTCGACTTGTATATGTCTCCTAATATTTCTTATAACTACTACTTACTACTAGTACTACTAGTACTATATTGGTTAAGCATTGGACTTCCAAATATTAATAATACTGGGAGTGGCATGGAAGTCGAACGTTGGCTTTACTTCGGAGTGTGAACATTTCGTGTAAACTACTAGTAGGTACTTCCATGCATTTCAAACATTGACTTTGACTGGTGGTACGAACATTTCGTATAAGCGCCTAGACATATATTGTGTACGTATTGGCTCTCAGGGGTATATTCAATATTTGATGCTATATACAATTAAAATGTACATTTTCGTGTCGTTCACAGATATTAGCTAGCAAACATTTGACCAAAATTTATTCAATGCTTCTACAAACATGTTATCGACCTAACATTGGATAAAAACATGCGTACGATAGAATGTTCAGCAAAGAAACCAATATAAATTAAATGATACGATACAAGTTAGATGTTGTATGCTACTTGGGCACATATTGCAAATTCCGCATAAAAAGTAAATAAAGGCATTGTCTTAATTTCCTGCAGTATGTTCCAATTAAAAACTATCAGTATTTATAAATCTATACTAATTACACATTTTCATGCAGAAATGTTTCCAGTAGATGAAAAATAATTTTAAATACAATTTTACCTACCTATTTTATAAAAATTTAGTTTTTTATTTTAAGTAATTTTAAGTAGGTAAAACAGCTTTTGAATACATCTAATATTTGTTTTGGAAGAATGAAAAATCTTTACTATAACTGGTTTGAAAAGAAATTTTCTTTAATAGACTGCAAAAATCCGAATGTTCAACTAATTATTGCTTTAATCCGGATACGGTAATGATAAACAGATAACTACATAAAATCCATTAAGGATTTTTTTAAATTAGTCCATATAGGTACTCACATTTTTCTGTAAAATTAAAAATTCCGACTAAATTTAATAATTCGTAAATTCCATAACAGGACATTTTTTGGGTGTAACCATTTAATTGTCAGTAACCAACTCTACAATATAATTATATTGACCTTAATAACTTTTCTGGATACTGTCTACCAAATATTGTAAGTGTATGTTTATACATTTCAGTTTCACAAACAAGTAGTTTGTTTATTAGACCAAACGAGTCAACCAAGGTTGGCAGAATTGCAGCTCGTCATTATAATAATGCCATTAAGGCTGTTGAGGGCAGTGGAGGTTAATTATGCTACGCTCCAATCGGTTTACAAATTTAATTATAATACTTGATGTTTTTGCAAATTGTCCCTTAATTAATTCATAATATATATGTTTGGGTTGAAATTGCAGCTGTAAATTAGCGACTGGACACCGAAAACAATTCAGAGTTATTGCACCATTTTATCACATTTGACGAACGTAAGCTATTAACTTCGCAATAAATAGCAAATAACCGATTATTTTTATCCAAAAACAATATAAGAAACTTGTCAAGAATTATATCTATTTATTTTTTCCAGGTATGTCCAAATCAGGAGAGTTGATTAATATATAACTGCTGTAGGTAAGTTATTTATAACTATGCTCTTAACGTTATATTGTAATGTGTAATAATTAAATATTACTACATTTAACTTATATTATATTTTATTATTTTATGAAACCCATAGTTACAACGACACCAACAAAATTAACATTAGATACCCCATTATTTTCCCTATATGTTTTGATAATATATTTCATGCTGCCTTTGAGAGTTTAGAAAATTTATAAGCTAACGTACCACCATATCAGCAATATCTATGCACGATAACTACATCCGTTTATGGTCCTCGAGAGGTGTCGGGTAATAAACTACCAAAAAGTCACAAAATAACGGAGGTTAATTCAACACCTCCTGTTAAAATTTTCAAAATGAATGTGAAATAACTTTTACTTTACATATTAAATGTCATCAAGGCGCCTACGCAAACCCGAACATTACATCATTATCGAATTTGGGAGAACTGTCAAATTGAAACATATTTCAATTTAATAACTTGGAAACCTTATAGATTTTATCGAAGTTCTGATAACTTTTTTAACGAGGTGTATCTATCAATCACTTTCTTTAAAATTCGTTCATTAGTTCTTCGTAACTTCTTTTCCAATACTAAATAATCATTATCGTTCAATATAGAATTACTCTGACCTTTTAATTCTATTCATATCAGGGATCGAAATGGAAAATTTCATGAAGCGGTATGCCTCTTCAAAATTATTATGCGACTAATAAAAACAATATGACAAAGAAAATAGAGAGAATTACAACTAATTTATTAATTGAAGGAGTTTCCAAATATAATACCCAAAAGTTGTATACTTTATTAGTTCCTTTGTGCTGCTGTTTGTGTCATTTACTAAATGGCGACCTTTTGACAAACAGGAAAAATATTATTTTCTGATTTGTATTGATGTAATTGCTGGTCCAACAAAATTAGTAAATGACACAGTATTAATGTACAGGGAACATCTCAATGGAGTAATTATTTCATTAATCAAACTAACATTATTTTTAATTCACACATTCGCCCAACGCACAGCAAAAATCTCACCAATTTATAATAATTGAATGTACTTCTGGTTCATTTTAAAATATTTATGTTTCCAACTCTGAGTTTATTAGCAATGTAGCAATGATAAAAGTAGATAAAATGAACCGTTTTCGAAATAATTCAATTCTTACGAAAAATCAAGTTGGATTAAATTCGTAGCATAGATTCAAGACAACAAGACAATAAAAACGCATATAAACATTTGTCTGCAGGCACTCAAAATTCAAGGTTCAACGCATTTAGTGTTAATAAGTAAGAATATGTTCAGATAATATATTAGTTGAGTTGTACCTTTTAAGCTAAACGTTTCCGGACAAATGTTGATATGAGTTTTTTTAAGGTCTTGTCCTGAATCTATGCTACGAATTTCATCTAAATAGTACAAAATTTTCAAATTATTACGACAACTCGATTTTTCATAATAATTTAATTATCTCAATCTGGTAGGGTTTGTCGACTTTTAACAAGAGTACCTTTTTTAGGTATTTTGCATAGCGAATAAAACTGTTTTGACCAAAATAAAACAAACTTAACACTGTAAAAGATATTGTATTAACCAGTACCTAATCATCCCACTTGAGACGCCCCTGGTGGGCTCTAGGTACTAATCATCAACCTTGAGGAGTAAGGTGAACCCATAAAATTGCAAAACGTTGCTCCAACTATTACGATAATTATATGCAGAAAAATAATCGGACAAATCTCACTTTAGAATGCTATAACTGCGAATAACGAATCATTTTCGGACTAAGGTTAATATAGACTATTTTTTCTTGTTTTGGGGTGGCGAACGCGCTCCCAAAATTTGACCACCTATTTCAGAACCACCCTATATACTTTAAAACAAAAAGTATATGAAAGAAAAATTTTTTAAATATAGTAACACATACCATATGTACAAAATAATTTTAGATAAAGGGTGGCTTTGTATGTCAGAACGTATGTCGCACTTTGAAACTGCTTATTCAATAAATGTTGAGTGAACCATTGGCAATACAACACGCGCCTGTTATTATCACCCGGTAACAATTCATGAGTTGTCTGCATCTTGTAAGGAAATAGACCAATGTCTCTTCTCAAAATTGTTCTACAGGTACCTACAGATACAGGAACTTGTTGTACGAGTCGGCGCAATGATGTTGTAGGTGCTTCATTCATAATCTCTTGAACATTTTGAATGGTCTCCTCTGTACGGACTGTTGGCCTTCCACTTCCGCTCTTCCGTGTTACGCTTCCTGTTTCTCTAAATAACCGCACACAATTTCGTACCACATTAAAAAAGTCGGCCTCCAGAAACACAAAATCAGGAAACTGTTGTCGAAATTCAACCATACAAGGGCGGCTACTGTAAATCCATTCCCCATTTTCAAGATTTCCATTGCGAAAATAAGATTCAACGATGAATCGCTTATGTATTTCTGTAAACACCATTATTAAATTAAATCTGATTAAAACTGACATTTAATTGTCATAAAATCATCAAAGACCGACGTATTGAAGTACAAAGCCACCCTTTATCTAAAATTTTTTTGTACATGTGGTATTATATTTATATTTACGTAAATATTCCATTATATTTATATTGCAATTTATCATTTTTCTCAAATTTCTGTGGTCAACTTCGTCGTAACGTTTACCTGTTTGCTTGTCTTTCATGACCAACATCGTGTTTTATTAATTTTTCGTGGTCCATTTATAAAACTCCATAAATTTGGAGCAATTTTCGATGACACGCTTCTGCAAAATTATTTGTCCTATCGCTTCCATTTATTTCACTTTGGTACGCCGTTAGAAAAAAAAGTGGGAGGAGCCGACCTCTACAGTTGTTCTTTGCACATTATAACTGTCAGGTTAACACAAAAATTGGAAACGATGTAATAAGAAACAACTAGACTTAATTTTTTAATTAATAAAAGCCAAAATATCTTGCGAATGCTTACTGAATCATCAAAATGTGTAGGGTCATATAAGAAAGAGTGGTTAGGTTGGGGCCTCGGTGGAGTAGTGCGAATACGCGTTGCTACTCGAGGTCACAGCGAAATGTGGCCGATCGGCTGGGGTGTTCGAATCCCGACTGGGGCGACCGTATTTCATTTAGATAAGTTTAGGGTGCATGTTGCATGAATAGATAGTGTGTAAGGGACACCCGCACCCCCTTGAAGTAATGCGAAAGCGGTTTCCAGTGGGGGAACGGTAGTATGAATGAATGACTAAATAAAAAAAAAGGTTCGGTTATGTTACGTTAATTTTTTTTTCTTACTTCTCCCCAACTGTCAAAAGACAGAAAATTATGGAAAAGAAAATCAAGGATTCTTAAAGGGATAAATATAATATGTAAATATTATCAAACAAATATATTACAAATGTAAAATAATAGTATAATAGTAATAAGATAATATAAGTGTAAATGAAAAGATGTACATATTCATTATATAGTCCAACACCTAACGGTACAAATGGACTTCAGATTAAATAATAAATAAATAAGTTTTTTTCTAATTTTTTAATATATTTTTTATCGATAATTTATAAGTTTCTATCGCCCAGATGACGGTCGTCCAGTTAACCGTCGCCCACTTGGCTATCGCCAGTTGGCCATCGCCCAATTCTCGGTCGCCCAGTTGTCACGCACTGGAATTTAACTGCTTGCTGCAGTTTTCAACAAGATTTTTAAATAGTTATTCATTTTTGTAAGCCTGCCTGGATTATATTATAGAAAAATAGCACAAAGAATATTCGTTCTTTTACAATTGAAACTTTAGTAGCATCTTGCCCAAAAATATACGAAATAATATTAAATAAAATAGTTTAGCTTCAAATAATATTTCTCGGATGAACCGGTATGGAATTTTAATGTTTTTCACGACCCCACACAGTGTTCTCAATAATTTGACGAGCACCATTTCGCTTTGCACTGACACATTCCGAACCCTGAATTAAAAAGAAATTGGGTTATACTGTATTCAGGGAGTTTAGTCAGTAGACATAAACACGTGCACGTGAACGCAGCGGAAATTTTTTTGCGCGATTTTAGAAAATAAATTTACTTACATTACTGAAACCTCTTCTTATTTTGTTTTTTTTTATTCATTGATACTACCTCCCCCCCCACCGGAACCGCTTTCACATTACTTCAGGGGGTTGCAGGCGTCCCTTACACACTAACTAATCATGCAACATGCACCCTAAACTTAACTAAGCTGAATGCGGTCGCCCCAGTCGGGATTCGAACGCCCCAGCCGATCGGCCACATTTCGCAGTGACCTTGATGGCAGCGCGTTTTCGCACTACTCCACCGAGGCCCCACATTACTACTGAAACCTGCATGCAGATAAACTAACTACAGAAAAATACTCTAGTCAGAAAGTTCAGAAGTACTACTAGATTTAACATTTATGTTTATAATGTTCCCGCATATTTTTTTCAACAACCGTAATTACGTGTTACACACGGTTTAACCACTTCTGAGCACAAATTTGATTAATACCTTCAAAAAGAAGTTTTCTGACATCTGGATATTTGAAGGTTGTATTTGTTGCCGCCACGTGACCTTTGACTTGACCCCAAATTAATTCTATTGGGTTGAGCTCTCAATGGTACGGCGGAAGTCTAAATACAGTTTTTTTATGTTTTTTCGCCAGTTCGTCGACAACATAGCAATTATAATTAGGCTTATGTTGTTTTACTATGTGCAACAGCTCACTTTTCAACATATTGTCTTGAAAACCAATACTTTTGGAAGACAACCATTGCTTAATTGAAGGCTTTGTCCAGAATGTTGTTGGAATTTTCTCTTGCCTTTGAGAGTGGTACGAAGCATTATCAAGTACTATTACATAGTTATCCTCAAGTAGTAAAAGAACTATTGAAAACCCCTCCTCAAACTTTTCTGAGTTCATCTTTTTGTGGTAATTTCCCGTTGTTTAATAATGTTTAATAAATCCCGTGTCGCTACCGATGTGTGATTAACGTCTTTCCTTTGCCCGACGGATTTTTTAGACCAGGGGACAATCCCGATGAAAACGCTTATCTTGCATATGTTACGGATGCATCTTTCCATATTTTATTTTTCGTGTGGCCTGCATTTATCCATGTTTCGTCCAAATAATACACTTGTCTACTTCTTGTCGTACGTTTTTATAGTCCGCAAGTATTTTCTCATCCACAGAACTATTTCCTCCTTATATATTAGCATGCTGTCCCGACCGCGTTTAACAAACTTCTAATTTAATTTTATCAAAATTTTGAAAAAAATATATATGTATATATTTGCTGCAGTCAGGCCTTTTAGGCCCATAGCTTGACAGTTTCTCTCCATCCTTTCCGATCTTTAGCTCGTGTCTTCCAGTCCTGTATCCCCTTTTCTCTTAAATCTTCTTTCACTGCGTCCAGCCATTTCCTTTTTGGTCTTCCTCTTCTTCTCGGTTCTCCTAGGTTTGTATTCATTAGTTTTTTTGGAATCCTGTTGTCTGATTGCCTTTCTAAGTGCCCTAGCCACCGCAGTCTTGCTGCCTTGACTTAATTGCTGAGCTCTGGTTGTTTGTAAAGGTTCCTTATTTCTTCGTTTGTTCTTCTTACCCATATTTCTCCTTCCTTCTTCCCTCCAAATATCCTTCTCAGAATTTTTTCTCCCATACGTCTATTCTCTCTTTCTCTTTTCTATTGAGGATGCATACTTCGCTCCCATACAGTACAGTTGGTCTTGCGACTGTTTTATACAGATAGATTTTTGCTTTCCTAGATACGTTTTTGGATTTTAGTATTTTGTTTAAAGCACCTGCACATTTATCTCCTTAGGCTAATCTTGCTTCAATTTCCTTGTCTTCGTCCCCCGTTTTCGCTAAGGCAATTCCTAAGTATGTGTATTTTTTGACCTTCTCTATCTTTATTCTGTTCGTTGATCCCATTTCTACTATCAGGTCGTACTTTTGTTCTTGGGGTTTTTCTGGCCCTAGTTCCATAAATTTGGATTTGCTCTCATTAATTTTCAGGTTTACTGTTTCTGCTGCTGTTATAAACTTCTGGCATATTTGGGTTAACTCTCGCCTTGTCCTGGCTAAAAGTACTACGTCGTCAGCGTACGCCAATATCTGGTGTGATCTTGTTCTTAAGGTACCTGACCTGTTAATGCCGCTTCTTCTTATTACCCATTCTAGAAGTATATTGAAAAACATTCTTGACAATGGATCTCATTGCTTTAGCCCTGTGTCCGTTTGGAAACTTTCAGAAATCCGGCTATTAAATTTAACTTCATTTTTTGTATCTTTTAGTGTCATTTTTGTTAAATTTGCCAATTTTCTTGGCACTCCTAGTTCTTCCATTGCCTTGAACAGCTCCTTCCGATTTACCGAATCGTAGGCTTGTTTGAAATCTATCAGTACCATATATAGTTGTTCCCCGTACTAGTTTAACATATTTTGTGTTTGTTTCAGCGTAAAGATATGGTGATATGATACGGTATGGTTTGTAAAATATAGTCCTTTTAAAATTTGGCAACTCGTTGTCTTCATTAACAATGTGTAGCACTTTGTCTTTAGTGGGTAACTCGTTGCGGAATAAGAATTCATGCACTTTATTACAAATTGCATTTTGGTCAAAATCGTCAATGCCATCTGAAAGTTTTTTACGCGGTTTAACTTTTTTTTGCGATGATAAGGTCTTGTTATTCGGCTATTTCAGACAATGAAATTGTCTGATTAGACTGTAATTCTGATTTGTAAGCATTCAGAATCATGTGCTATTCGGAAATACTAAGTGGGGCCTTTTTGCATCTTTTTAAAGAGGAAGACAACTGCACGTCGGGATTAGATGAATCATTTGAAGTTGCCATTGCTACGACGTAATATGTAAATCAACAATTTTCAAACTATATTGTTCATTAACGTTAAATACACACTTCGGAAGGCTTCTAAGGAGGCTAATCAACCAAAGTATATTCACACCTCGGCTGCCACCGCATTAATACCAGCGTGTTAATTCAGCATGAGCTTGCCTAAAAATGCACCAATAGTATTGCAGTATGCACCGATCACACACTTATCATGCAACGGTCACGGACCAATGTTTCTTTACGTCTACTGACTAGACTCCCTGAATACAGTTTAGTATCTTATGTTAAAAAGTTACCATTAAAAAATATATTAAAGACTCTAAATCAGTTTTAATGAATATAATACAGTAGTTTACGAAAAAAGTACAATTAGAATGCTACATCAAAGAGTTTTATACGGTTTGGGCAGCAAGGAAAACATAATCTAGATTTGTTCAACGTAGGTGGTCTCTGCTGATACGGCTTAAACCAACGTCGGGTCGTAAATCTCCTATATAACGAAATTTGAACAATTCCTTGTCTGCTAAAAGTAGGAGATTTTTAATATGCCACCACAATATAAACACACCAATAATTTCGAAATTCACAATTTTTTATGTCACTCTTAAGCATTAACCAGAAATTAAATATTTTCGTATTAATTTTTAACCAAAAAACTAAAACTTATTTATTTTTGAGTATCAATAAACTGAGAATCTTCTTCACTTCAGTGCACTCTTACGAATTAAAGTGGGAGTTATATAACTTCTAAAAGTATTACCCACTACCCTATTTCATTAGACAAAGTAAAGAAGAATGTTTTCCAGAAAAGTCCAACGAAAATCCAGAGAATCACATAATGCGAATAAAAAACTAATACTATTCATTCTACAGCGCCATAAAAGGTAACGGCTCATTTTTTCAGGCTATATAAACGCAAGTATTCACGCCATTTTCAGGCATCAAACATTTACGTTGAATCAAAATTGACACCAAAAAAGTGAAAATGTATTGCAGTAGAAAAAAAGTTCCTCTTGTAGCCGACGTAGTTCTCCGCTCATTAAAATTTTTATAATTTTTTATCGAGCTCCACCAAGCAGCAACATAAAAATCGGCTGGATCCTGGTAAGAGGGTTGTTACACAATTTTATTTTATTTCGCGAGAAGTATCTCTCGGAAGAGACGACGTAGCTGCGTTTAAAAATTCATAACTTGCCTTTATCTGCGAACCACGAGCGCCAAACAACTGCTAGAGCTGGGTTTATGTTTACGGCTTCAAGTTTTACTCCGTGGTTCCTAACCGCTTGTAAAGATAGAGTTAAAAATTGAAATGCCAGGTAATCCCAAACAACATGTTCTAACTTTAAAGTTCGTATGCAAAAGATGGCACACGTACAGAAAAAACTGTTTACTGTTAGGGGTATTTAAAGGCGATGTTCTGTTTTACTGCTGTAAAATTTAGGCTCCTTTAAATTTGCATAGAGCCAGTGAGTATTTATCTGCTAACTAATTTGAAGTCACCGAGTGCATTGTTGGTTATTACAACAAACAGGTTCCCCCTATCTGAAAAAATAAAATTAATTTTACACTTGGGATTTTATTGCCTGAGGTAAGAGCAAAAATCTTATTCACACCTTCTTATTAAATTTGATATCAGTTTGGTGTGGTACTAAGTAGGAAAATTCTACAATAAATTTAATATATTGCAGGTTTAATCAATTTCCTGCGTTTCCTCCAGCGTTTCATTTATGTCAAAAAACCCATTTTGCTGAAAGAGGCGACTACTTCCAACATTCAAGATTGCTATCTGTTATTTCTTAAGAAATGAATTTGGAGAAACTCTCCCTAGAATAGTTAAAACCTGAACCAACAAAAAAATTACTGGGCAATTTTTTATATCTCGCCCACTTTCGTTTTCAGCTTCTATTATATCCTGCGTTCCCTTTATATTTTTTGTTCCAAAATAGACTTACCACAGACTACACATTCATCAGCTTCATGTGTTTGTGATGGTTTAGCTTGTAAATAATCATAATTTGCTTAGACAGTTTATTCATTCCTATAGACAAAAAGAAATTAACTGAAAAATAACTGTTAATTACTATTTTACAAATTCAGTAACAAAATATATGTAATACTGGCTTTGCTGCCAAGTTAAACAGTATTAGCCGTTCTTTACACTGAAAGCGGATTAAAATTAGACTACTAATAAAAGTATAATGAAACTATTTGAAATAACCTTGTAATGTGTTGTAAGTTGTATATTAAAAACGTTATTCTGGGAAATCTGAAATATTAAATATTTATCAAATAATTTGAAATGCGTATTAACAGAAATAGCACACATAATTCAACTGATTCGGAAATGTTATTTCCATATAAAATTGCATTTTCTTCTGATGTAGCTGTAAAGTCAAATCTGCTAATGAAACCATTACAATTAAATGGAAATGTTAATTTAAAAAAGCATTTGTTTATACTAAACTGGAAGATTACGCCACACACTTTACATAATTCAACCTTGTCATCGGTGATTTTTGAAAGATGTTGTTATATTTAGTCTTAGTTTCCAATTCCAGTTTTCAGTTGACGGCTTCAAGTTGATTGTACCTACATGGTAGTACCTGAATAACTAAAAAATGTTGGGGTACTCAAAAAAAACGGTGCTAAGTTCACTTAAAGTT
This sequence comes from Limonius californicus, assembly GCA_014611495.1. NCBI lineage: Eukaryota > Metazoa > Arthropoda > Insecta > Coleoptera > Elateridae > Limonius > Limonius californicus. The sequence continues at coordinate 32,971 of JABXWE010008808.1, read as the reverse complement.
AACTGGATTTATTTGGTAGTTCTCCAAGAATTATAAACAGGTGGACCCAGAAATGACTGTATTGAATTGACGACGAAAATACAATAACTAGGCCCAGTTACGGAAACTAGATAATGGTGTTAAATTAAAGCACCCAAATTGACTGGATTGATTTTAATATACCGAAATAACTACATTGGGTTAAAGCACCTCAACTTAAAGCACTCAAATGATAGCCACCAAGTTATCAATATAAACTACCAAGTTGACTGTATATGACAGTGTCCGGATAACTACGCTTAACTGAGGCTGAGATATGATTAAGTTAAGTTGAGGTAGCCAGTTGCACGTTTCAATTTGACGACATATAGTTGCCTGTTCTTATTTAACAGTAACGGGCAGTTGATGCACCCAGATGAAGTTCCTAAATTGAGACCCCCAAATGAATTTTCCAAGTGCCTTTATTTTATAGTACCCAGATAGTTATGTCAAGATGAGCAGCCGACGGTGCCTAATCGATACCATTCAGTTGAGGCACCCAGATGGCGGTACTATATTAGTAGCACGACGTTGGTGGTACCAAATTGATAGTGTGTAGTTAACAAGTTAATAAGATAAAGTTACTTACGTGTATTTACCACTGTCCAGATAACTAAGAGAAGTTGAGAAACCGGGACGACGAAACTAGGTTGTCAGCACGACGTCGTTGGTACCAGTTTAACAGTATAAAGATGATAAATTGGCTAATAAAGTTAGCTAGGTATATTTAACAGTGTCCAAATAACTAAGAAAAGTTGAGGAACCGAGACAATGGAACTACACGACGGAAGTAGGTTGGCAGCACGACGTCGGTGGCACCCGTTCAAAAGTATAAAGTTAATAAATTGGTCGGATAAAGTTACCTAGGTATATCTAACAGTGTACCGATAACTGAGAACAATTAAGGAACCGAGATGAAGGAACTAGATTGTCAGCACAGCGCCGGTGATGCCAGTTTAACAGTATTAACTTAATAAATTGATAGGGTGTTACCTAGGTATATTTAACAGTGTACCGATAACTAAGCACAGTTGAGGAACCCAAATGACGGAACTAATTGTCAGCACGACGTAGGTGATACCAGTATAACTGTATGAAGTTAATAAAATGATAGAGTAAAGTTATATAGGTAACAGTGTACAGTAGTGCGCGTACACTACATTTATCGTGTCGCCTTGTTTGGGGTTGTTATGTTTTTGTTATTGTTTGGTTAGTTACGGTTTTTCCATTCAATAAACAACACGTTCTCCTAAAGCTTGTTTTAATCTTTGTATTGGAGTCTGGAATTTTACCAGATAACAATAGTACAGATAACTAAGAACAGTTGAGGAATCCAGATGACGGAACTAGGTTGTCAACACGACGTCGATGGTACCAGTTCAACTGTATAAAGATAGTAAATTTATAGGGTAAAGTTACCTAGGTATATTTAACGGTGTACAAATAACTAAGAACAGTAGAGCAACCGAGATGACGGAAATAGGGTTAGAAAGGTATATTTAACTGTGTCCAGCTAAGTAAGAACAGCTAAGAAACCAAGATGACGGAACTAGGTTGTCAGCACGACGATGATACCAGTTTAACAGTAGTAGGTTAATAATTAGGTTAATAAATTAAAGTTTAACTGTGTTAAGTTAATAAAATGATAGGGTAAAGTTAGAAAAGTATATTTAACTGTGTCCAGATAAATAAGAACCCCTAATAAACTGAGATGACGGCACTAGGTTGTCAGCACGACGACGGTGATACCAGTTTAACAGTATTAAGTTAATAAATTGAAAGGGTAAAGTTGCATAGGTACGTACATTTAACAGTGTACAGATACCTAAGAACAGTTGAGGAACCCAGATGACGGAACTAGGTTGTCAGCAAGACGTCGGTGATACCTGGTTAACAGTATTAAGTTACTAAATTGATAGGGTAAAGTTACCTAGGTATATTTAACAGTGTACGGATAACTAAGACAAGTTGAGGAACCCAGATGACGGAACTTGGTTGTCAGCACGACGTCGATGGTACTATTTCAACTGTATAAAGATAATAAATTGGTAGGATAAAGTTACCTAGGTAGATGAAATAAACAGCGTACAGATAACTAATAACAGTAGAGGAACCGAGATGATGAAACTAGGTTGTCAGCACGGCGTCGGCAATACCAGTTTAACAGTGTTAAGTTAATAAAATGATAGGGCAAAGTTAGAAAGGTATATTTAACTGTGTCCAGATAAATAAGAACACCTAATAAACTGAGATAATGGAACTAGGTTGTCAGCACGACGACGGTGATACAAGTTTAATAGTATTAAGTTAATAAATTGATAGGGTAAAGTTGCATAGTACATTTAACAGTGTACAGACAACTAAGAACTGTTGAGGAACCCAGATGACGGAACTTGGTTGTCAGCACGACATCGATGGTACTAGTTCAACTGTATAAAGATAATAAATTGGTAGGATAAAGTTACCTAGGTAGGTGAAATAAACAGCGTACAGATAACTAATAACAGTAGAGGAACCCAGATGACGGAAATAGGTTGTCAGCAAAACGTCGGTGATACCAGTTTAACAGTATTAAGTTACTAAATTGATAGGGTAAAGTTACCTAGGTATATTTAACAGTGTACGGATAACTAAGAACAGTTGAGGAACCCAGATGACGGAACTTGGTTGTCAGCACGACGTCGATGGTACTAGTTCAACTGTATGAAGATAATAAATTGGTAGGATAAAAGTTACCTAGGTATATTTAATAGTGTCTACATAACTAAGAACAGATGAGAAGCCAAGATGGCAGGATGATGTCGGTTACAGTATAAAGTTAGCAAATTGTCTATAACACTATGCTAAACTGAGGCACACCTACGGCAGTGCCAAGTGCCAAGCTTAAAGACAAAGTTGACTGTACTATACAACTATACTAAATGGTGATATTCATATTAAGATGTTTTAATGAGGCATTCAGATAAAAGTACCAAACTAAAGATTTAAAGTTAGCTGCTCTTATTTGACAGTAGTCATATAACTACTCTAAACAGAGACATCCAGAAAAAGATTTCAAGATAATGGAGTCAAGTTGAATGTTCCTAGTTGATTGTGACTGATTGACTGCATCTAGTTGCAAGTGTCCACATAATTACAGAATGGTAAACACTACTATTATTATAAGAAAAAGAACAATCGAGCACTAGCACCTAGTGGCGCATCGAAACTTCGTTTTCTTATATTTACATTATGAACGTAGCGCCCAAATTTATTTTCATCATCATCTGACATGGAGATGACTCGAGAGTCGATCCTTTAAAAAAATTAATTTGGTGGGTTTATTAAATAAAATGAAAAATTTATTTTGTTCATAAAGTAACAATCCTGAACTCGTTAATTTTTTCAGGTTATATGTCGACATAAAGCAAATTGTACATTAACCTGACCTTAAAAACTGTTTGGAAATGATTTGTAAGATAGAACTGCAAAATATTCTAAAACCCATGAAAAGATTTAAATATATATATATATATATATATATAATAAATTTCTTAAGATATCCTTTAAAATATATTTACGTTGACATATAAAGCAAGAACCATTCCTAAGCATACAAATGCTTTACAATACTGGTTGCTATCACCCTGAATCTTTTCAATGTAATTTTGATGAGGATCAGTGGTTTGTTAATATTATGGTGATTTTCCACACCGACTGTTGATTACAAAATGTAGTTTATTTTTGCAGAGATTTGCTGCACAAACCGTATAATAATACGGGCTGGGTGAGTGCATTTGGAGTAGCGCAGCGAGATGGTTTAATGAATTATGAATCAACTCGCTGCTTCCATCTGCTGTAACGTAATTTTCCGGGTGCATTACTGCACGTTCTAGCAATTGAATTGAACTATCGAACATAAAGATAGACGCGTCGTAGTAAAATGGAATACGACTTGTACGTGTATCAGAATTTCTCTGGCACATTTCTCGAGGGAGTTAGGTTGTACTTGAGATTGTTTTATTCTCTTTCGGCAACTAGCTCCAAATGCATCCATCCTCCTGCCTACAAACACGAAATCCGAAGAATAAACATTGGACACAGCCAGTTTGTGTAGCCTGTTTGTACAGTAAAATAAGTTGCCCTGTAGAAATTCGCGAAGGTTTCACCCTTAACGACAACCATAACAGTTTTAAGAAGTTAAAGGTAAATATAAGAACTGCAAGATATTTTCTCGGCGTGTGGCCCCAGAGAGCCGCCCGAATTGGATTCGCTTCTCAGGAAGAGTCGATGCGCGCAAGTTAATTTTCTCAGTTTGCAACAATTCCCATGGTCCATGTTTGCTTAAGACTCTGTTCTGAGAACAAGCTTCGCTGAAGTTAATGAAACTTGTCTATTCCGAACGCTTAAGACTTATATGTTTATTTAGTACAACTACTAGCATACATCAACACAACTAAAATAGGGTCGTTCTCTCGGGCAATTTCTAGATTTAATATTTAAGACTTCACTAACTAATCGCACATTTGGCTGCTTGCTTTTGTTTACTTTGCTGTTACAAAGATTTAAAGCTACGAACAAAACTCGCTTAAGAAACTTAATATATATAAGCAACTAAACTTAAACTTTATCTGAGACTTTCTTTGATTATTAATGTAAAATAGTATCACTTTACTTCCTTCATAATATATCTTTATATAATTTTGTTTTACGTTTTTCGTTGTCTTGGAACTATTACTTCCTACAGTTGTTAGGGACGAACTTATGGGGGTGAATAAAAACTGCTGAATTTTAAAATTAAATACGGTTGCAGCAATTCTGCATTTCATTATGCAGTCCAGCGGATGAGATCAGGACTCACTGGCAGCGACAGGCGGATAACATGCAACAGATAATAAATCACATGCTTAATAATCTGTCGATAAATATTGGACAGTTAAACTCACCGGGGGTCCTCCAGCCCCCCATCCCAGTGTGCGGCCACTCGAAATCATAGATTAATTACCATAATAATGTACATCTTCTGGCGCGCCAATCTTCCTGAGGGATCCAGGCTATTGCGATACGTCTAGCCAGTCTCTCTGTTGTTCACAGGAGTCGCGGGGGAAGCGTACCCCTCAGTCACACAAGCGAAGGGGAGAGTACAATTAGTGCCCAATCCCCACGTAAAATTCAGTCGGTACCATCCTGGCATTGATGTTAAATTCGTAATAATAATAATAATTCGACGTAGACGCATTTTCAATGCAACATCTGCCAACTGACTACCTCCCGAATGATTGCTAGGGAAATGAAGATTAATCATGCTACACACAGTATCTATTCATATAGCTGCTTATATTCATTACGCTACTGTTTCCAACAACGAATTACATAAACACACTAATCTTGTATAACAACATTAATAGGACCCAATGCTTATAAATCACATATAATAACAAGTAAATAATACCACTCGGTTAAACACATATAACACGTCATGGTATATAAACCATAATGTCGCCAGGGACGTCACTGCTTATATTAACTGATATTGCCATTGCAGCCCACCTTTAAATATAAACACATAAGTGGTAACACTAATGTCGCACATTGCCTCAGCTTAGAGGTTAATCGCATCGCAAACCTTCAAACCTTTATAATTCTTCCCTGCTATTATAGAACTGACAGAAGCTATTTATATTTATTTGTTGAGCGTACTTTGAAGTAATATTCATAGAGGCAAAAAACCGTTGCCTAACATAGTGTCGAAAGTATAGAATAAAATACTCCTAGAATTTTTTGTTGTATAATAGCAGAAAAGTTGATTGTTTGTATGTTCATTTTGAAGTTCGGTCATCGCCACCTATAGTTATACTTAGATCTATAGAGAGGATTGGATTGTAAGAAATGCAGAAAACCTTGAAATTTCGTAAATCATTTAAGTAAAAATACAGAAACACTATGAAACATGGCTAGGGCAGTTATACTTTCTTAGAAAGTATTTATAACAAATATGTTCAATTACTTTAACCTTAGGACTATCGGTTTGTGAACTTTTAAACAAACCAAAATTTCATCAACAAAATTAACAAATGTACCAAAAATGAAATAGTTAAGCTTAATATAATACCTAAAACTATTACAAATGTCATGTTAATAGGAATAGATAACCAGTATATTAGTCGTGTACAGAAGTCCAGAAATGGGAGGCAGACTAGCAAACAGTATGACAGTAAAATTTAAAAATATACTAAGACTACAGGAGCAGTGTGTTAATATCTACTTTAAAAATAGAAAAAACAAAAGTAATATTGTTTTCAGTAGTGGGTTGGATGAATGTATAGAATCAAATGAAAAAATTAGAAATATTATAAAAAACTTAAGTCAAAACATTACTTGATCAATACAGGCCATCGTAAAATGACCAGAAAATCAACGACATTGAAACACTATTTAAAGAAGGTTTAACCAGATAAAACGTTTTAAATTACGATAAGCTACTGTTAAAAAGACAACAAAATAATCAAACAGACCTAGAAAATACACCGCAAGCGAGTAATCTCCAAAGAGGAAACAATATAGGCCATCAGGTAACGAAGATTCCTATATCTTGGGATTAACTAATGACCAGCCGTGACGCAAATTAATGATTGTAATACTAGTGCAGTACCAAATTATTTAATTACTTACCCAACATAATGATAAAGAAACTGTCTATGACTTGTATTTGAGTCAAATAGTCAAACACAATCAATATAAAAAAGGCAGCCGTGGGATATAAGAACGATGCTGTAACTAAACTGCTTAGCAACCAACAACAAATTAAAAGACAAATGCAAGTATATAAAACCCAAATAGTAAAGCTACATAGTGAAATACGGTGTAATTTTATATGCGTATCCGTGTCAGCCTTTAGTATAGGTTTTAGTGTATAGTGGTCATTTGGCGCTTCCTGAATATTTCCTTGCTGAGCAAGTATTTCGTTTCCTTTCGCCTTTATGATTATTCAATTATATTCCAACAAGATCCGTTTCCATATCGTTATTTCTATTTGGTAAGTAATTTTAGATAATAATACTACTATGAATTGCAACATACTGTTATTCCTAGGTTAAAAATGAAATTAATTTTCTCATGAACGTAATAAGCTTCTTAAGGAAGTTTACTTTCGAAATTGAGCAATTCCAGCTAACGGAGAATGGAAATATTCAATTACTTCTTGTAGGGAACAAGTTCGTGCAAAGTTTACAGACATTTGACGATGATGCTCTTGCAAAGCATGTTCACGGCTTGCTAATAGATTTCGAGAGACAGGCAGTATATTATGTAAAGGGCACTTAACATCAGCTCTATTAGTTTAACGAACGAAGTCTTACATGGTGTACAGCAATGTTTGGATGCTACTATATAATCATTGCATAAATTATCAGCACCAACAGGTAAATCAACTAAAATAATACCTTAATAAACATGTATAAATTAATTATAGTATTTTTCGTAAATAAACTTGTTTACAGTCCACCAACAAAACTCCACATATTATATCCATAAAACATATTTAAGTTGCATGAATTATTGTGCCTAGACTTCGAAAATCAATGTTGTTAATACAAGGGCAACCTCTTAAGTTTTACGAACGACCACTAGGTGTGACTACTAAGATGCGTCCTTACTATTTTCGTAAAATTTGACATTTGTTATTGTGAAAACAGTGGCAGCTTAGAAATTGACCGAGTAGTTTTTTTACAGTGAGGAGTTAAAGAAAGCAATTTTCGAAAAAATGGAAATTTCACGTGAAGGTTTTCGTTGGATGATGTTTTACGATTTTAGTAAAAGCCTAACTCAACAATAATGCATAGAATCGCTTCGTTCAACTTTTGGTAATGAAGCACCATCAGAAAAGACTGTTTACAATTGGTTTGCAGTGATGAATTTCGTGAAGGTCGACCAAAACGGTTGTTCTTCCAAAAAACATCGATGCTGTGAGCATGATTGAAGAAGATCGGCATGTGACTTAGAGTGAGATAGAGGCATCCTTAGGCATATCGAAGACTGAAGTATATTCGATTTTGCATGAACATTTAGCTGTGAAAAAGATCTGTTCTTCATCATGACTAAAGAGCGGATATATAATATATAGCTGAAATATAAGCGCATATATATGCAGAGATTTTTTTGAAAAATGCGTATACTTGAGCCATATATGCAGCAAAATATGCAAAAATAGCAAGAATAATTAATAAAAGTTGTAAACTCAAGTGTTATAATTTTGATTGGACAAAATCAACAAATTGCTCCGATTTTTTGGAACTCGTCCATGAACATTGAGTCATGGTTTGCTGAGAACAATTGGTTCGCTTCCATTTTTCACATTTTGCAATATGTGAAGGAGTTTTAGTGTACTGATCTACCAATGATTTTCTCTCAGAAGACACCTACAACGGCAAATAATTAAATATTAATATAAGAACTTTTATACTCGTTAAAAAAACAAACACTACCTTCCCTGTCATGACTTTGTTTTAGTTACGTACATAATAATATGAAAAATATTTTTAATTTATATAAAAAAAATTATTTAACTTACCAGTTTGCTGCAAGCTCGACAAAATATTTTGTCGCCATCCATTAGTAGTTCTGGATATGGTGTAATCCATGAAGCAATTTTGTTCGATTTACTCATTGTGGGTATATAATATGTATAATATTCGCAAGAGCTCAACACTATCGGAGTATCGGACACGTTGTAACGACGAGAGAAGATTCTATTATAGGGTTAATCAATGAGAGAAAATACTTTGCAAACTACAAACAAAATGTAGGTATGTATCCCACCCAATATCCATCCTTCATTGATAACCAAGAAACAGGTAATAAAATGAATTAGGTCGGTACTTCAAACGTCAAACTGTCGGGAATTCCAGGCACAGGTCATTAGCTGTCCAGCTGTGAATTGTCGGTGATCTGTGTGCACCACTCGGAATTTCATAATCTTGTTTTGACCACTTGACGAAAATTGTCAAACGAGTAATTCAAAACGCCAAAATATGCAAGTTTATGCAATTTTTGCAAAACTATGCAGTGAATTCCGAAATATGCAATACATGCAATCACTAATTAGCGTTAATTAACTCTTATCAGTGTAATTCGTCCACATATTTGACTATAGTCAAAGATATGCAAAAATTAAAATATATGCGCTTTGCATATAATCCGCTCTTTAATCATGACAATGCCAGCTGTCACATAGCATGTCAAACAATTGATTATTAAAAGGAGAAAAACATCGAATAATTTCTCATTGCGCGTATTCATCTGATTCATCGCCTAACGACTTCTTTGTGTCCTCGAATGTCAAACAAAAATTGCGTGGAGAACGATTTTCATCACCTCAAGAAGCTTTTAAAGCCTTCAAAAACCATGTTATTGCGATACCAAGTGGAAAAAAATGTCTCGAGAATTGGTTTGAATGCATGCAAAAGTGTATAAATCTTAAAGGCGAATATTTTGAAGCCAGAAAGCAGCTTGTCCCAAAAAAAATTTTCTTCCTGGTTTTTGTGAAAACTTGAAAGGCTGGCTCGTAGTTGAATAACAATCGCAATAAATATGCAGATTAGATACGTATTAACTTCTTGTGTGAACTTCATCTGCCTATATGGAAAGTAAAAAATTATGAGAATGAAGCAGGATCATTAATGTAAGCGTAACACGATTAACCAAATCATGGAATTTATGGGCGATGTATGGAAGAAAAACCAAAGAGAAAAAGAATCGCCATAGAACATCTAAACCTAAAATTTTGTTAATTTAAGGGGAAAGCGTGGAAGGATACGAAGAATTAGAACAAAGAAGTTTTTCTCGGCTTCTCCCTGAAACATAGGATTATACCGCATAGTCTATTTTTACATAAAACAGTACCCAAATTTACACCAATTGTTAGGTAATGGAAACAGAAGTTCCAGAATAAAAGGAGTATATTGCTACAAGCCACTATCTGCTTGTAACAAAAATAAAAATATGTGTGCTTATAAGACTAAAAATAATAAGATATAGCGAAACAGACATGAAATGGTCGAGAAACTGTCCCCATAATACTGCAGAATAATAAGGAAATACTTGGAAAGACCAATAGTAAAACAATAGATGTCTAAAGTGATCAATTCCATTCGAAAGAAGGAACGTAAATACAAACAAAATGACGCTAGAATGATTGAAACGAGGCAAACCGGTGTTGTACAACTCCCAAAAATGAGTAAGGGAAAAGGAAAAGAAAGATACAGGAAGGGAAGGTAAGAACAAAACTTAACAAGTACAACCAGTATAGCATGAAACCAATTTAACAACAGTTTAGCTAAGAAATTAGACAAGTAGCAAGTTGCTGCTTACAAGGTAGACGACTTCGGAAAGATTTCGTGACGAAACACTGGCTGCGCAACCCTCGTAGTTCGTCGCAGCGACGGCACAGATACAGGAACAACGAATGGGCTCGATACTAATCCGCCAAAGGCAATCGGCAAATTAGCAATGAATTGCCTTTACAGGGATAAATAATTTCAGCGTGATTTCTTTAAAATCCGACACTTGTCGATACTCTGTTCACTCCACGGTGAAACAGCGATACGAGAATACACGCGATGGATACCCATCGAAAACATACGCCGTTCCTGCCGTACTTAATTTCTTAATGGTCGCCTTAGATGGAATTGGAGGACCGGAGTCATCGAGGATGTAAAATTGACTGCTGAACTCAACGCAACGGGAACCTGGATTCCCCAAAATATTGCAACATATTACAAAACACTTCTAGAACGAAAATAACGCGTGCGACTTCTAAGAGTAAACATTTCCGCGAATTGTTTCTAAACGGCAAATCTAACCTACAAAGGGAAACCTCGAAATTGGTCTTGTCATAAATCAATCCTTAAAAACAAAATATCCAAAACTGTTATCAACATACAAACTGCAATTAAAATATCGTTTTAATTCCTATGAAGCGGCAATTAGAGTACGACTCTAGTGGTACAATTTAAATGAACATAACAGGGTTTCTCATTATGTGATCTAGATATTCGAGTTTTGGTTTCTTAATGGTCGTAACACAACGAAAGAAATACTTCTCCATGACTACTAAACCAATTATGACCTACGAGATAAAGTTAAACCAAAATCTAAAAAATAAGAAAACAACTCACCTTATATTACTTGTCCAGACTTGTATCGACTTCAGCCTTGCTATATATTAGATACTAAAAAGAGGGTATACTGTGCTAATCATTATAATTAAAGCACTGCATGAACGAGCAAACTATACCGATTAGCGGTCTGTACTACGAACATAGGATAGCATATTGACGTGTTTAATATTAGTCGTAGGTAAATAGATGCGACGGGTTTAATTTTTTCTCACCTTAACATTAACAATTACTTTAATTTGACAGCAAATTCCATAAAACTTGACAGACCTAGTTTTACGGAATTTGCGTTTTTTCAAAAGAAATTAAAAACCAAAATAATAACAGTAATATTGATATGAACTTTGAGGAACTTTGAGGAACACGGGTGTCTCTCTCCAGCCAACCATAATAGAACGTTGCACCCAAGAAATGGTAATCAGGAAATGTAAGAAGTAAGAATATGTGCTGCTATAGAAGTAGATCCACGCCAGTCTTCCAGAAATGTTGCTCAAGATACTGGTGTCCATTACAGTACTGTATTAAAAGTTTTAAGAAAAAATGGATATCGTTCCTATAAACTATCGAAAACGCAACAAATTAGGCCAAATGACCAAGTTAGACGAATGTAATTTTGTGAGAACATAATGGAAAAATCGTACAATGACATGAATTTCCTGGGCAAAATTCTATTCAGCGACGAATGCGCCTTTCCAATAAATAGTAAGACACAATCCATCAGTCTGTCGTGTCTGGTCGCGAAATAATCCTCATAAGCATTACAGTTATCGATCTCAATATTCACAAAAGTTGAATGTATGCAGTGGAATATTGGGTAATAACATTATTGGACAATTGTTTATCGAGAGGAACCTAAATGGATCAAAATATCTTGATATCCTGCAAAACTAAATCGTTCCTGCTTTGCGTCAAGTTCCAGGAATCAGCCTGGATGAAATTTGGTTCCAACAACATGCCCACGATACGTTAGCCGTACGGGAATACTTAGCAAATACATTTCCTAATCGTGTAATTGGAACCGTAAGTATAATTCCTTGGCCGCCTAGATCCCCGGACTTGTCACCTCAAGATTTCTTCGTGTAGCCTTACATTAAGTCGAAAATGTATGTATTTGAAGAAGATAGAGCTACCACGGAACGAACTGCAAATTAAAATTCAAGATGCATTTGCAACTATTATCTCACAAATGCTTGCTAATCTGAGGTCGAGATTTTACAATCGCTTCGGCTACTGCTTGGCAGAGGGGGGCAAGTTATTCGAACGTTTATTGTAAATAATATCTTGCTTCAGTAAAGTTCTTGGAAGTGCTATTGTTGATTATATTGTAGACCTTATGTAACTTAAAAATGTTGTTTCCTTTGTCCATTATTAGTTTATTTTATTTTATTCGCTTATACCAAGACTTAATACTTATACTTCTTTATTCATTTTTGGAAAGCTATTGTAATAGGTATTCCTAATGCAAAATGAAAAATACTTTCATGCTTGCATGCTGTTAATTAAATTACATCCAGGATAAATCTGATTTTAATTCTAGTGTCTTGAATACGTTAAATTTTGAAGCACAAAGTTATTTACTGATTTATTTAGATATTATAACGAACTCATACCTAGAGTCTTTGGATCTGCACACAATCATGATTTCGTTGTTAATAAAAATATGCTACATTTATCAAGGTGGATCGGGTGAACGTTAATTTGTTAACACATGTGCTATGTTCGCACATGAAACCGCCAATCAGTAGAATGGTGGATAGAAAAAAAAAGAAGTGAAAGAATACAAACTTACATGAGTTGAGCAAGATTATATGGTATACGATGCTTGATTATGTCATAGAGAAACTAGACACAAAAGAAAACGGAATAAAGCTTAGGCATTATAAATAGTTCCAGCAACTGGATTATGTGGACGATATCTATGTGGTTTTCATACACATGCGTATATGCATCTTGATTAATGATGGCCATGACAACGTACATGGTTTGGTATAGCAGTAAATATTTTTAAAATCCTATGCTATGCTACTTTGCACAATCAGCCACTTATCTATCAAATTTTACAAACTCTAGGGGAATTTATTTACTTAGGTAGTATTATTTCAATAAGCGAAGGAAGCAATCAAGCATTAGCAAAGCAGAAGAAGCTTTTAGTATGATAAATAAATGTTTGAATTGCAGCATACCCTAGTAACCTACTGAATTTTTAAGATAATTGACAGATTCACCCTTTCATAAGGTTGATCAAGGTATCACTAACGACATGAAGAAAAAGATTTAAATATTTATTAAAGGATGCTTGAGGAAACTCATAAAAGTAAAGTGGTGTAATGCCTTCATGAACAAATAACTATGGCAACGCGTTAATCAAAAGAGAGTAATCCTGAAAATAAGACAGCGTAATTTTTATTTGAATTGGTCACGTTTGAAGAAGAGAGAACACGAACGCAGCGAAACTATCATCGGGTTGGCGTCTGCAAGGTTGTAGGAGAACAGGTAAGTCTAAAGTACCGTAAAAACGGGCTGTAACCGAAAAACTACGTTCACAAAAAGCATCTGCAGATATTCATTGAAACAAATATGTACTTATTCTTTTTATAAAGAATTTCTTACTACAATTAAGAACATCTTTAATAACTCTTACAATAATAATTCAGTCCCGGATTAAGGGGGGAGCACGGGGGTGCCCGTGCCCCGGGCCCCCGGAATTCTTAGGGCCCCTTGGAATCCAACATTTTCTGCATCATATTAATTTTTTTCCATTTTTCATTTTTATTTTATAAAATAAATTTTGATTTTATTTGGAAAATAGTTACCTAATTCTTAGAATTTTTAATCTTTACATATAGACCAAAAAAATTATAGGGTACAATGTAGGTAGCGCAGTGGCAGAATGTACGGCTCGTGTTCTTCCAGAAGGAAGTCAGTCCTTCTTAACAGTTTGCGCGCTGCGCTGGCGTCTAGCTGTATCCGACTGAAGCCAGTGCAGTGGTGAGCTAGTTTTGGCATGAGTGAGGGCGGGCTCAGTCGCTCAGTAGTCGCAATCGATTAAAATTATGTCATCAAAAAGAGAATATAAATCTGGTGCCCAAAAAAGAAAAGTAAGTACATTAGGTACATTTTTATAGAATTATTTGGGATGCATGTTTTGGTACGAATGTTTTAAAACGAATAGCTCCAGCCAGGGGCGGATAGGCAGTATGGATGCGGCCCGGGAAATTTATCCCGAAGCGGCCTCTCAGATTTCACAAAGTGGCGATGCCCTTTTTTGGCATTTTGTAATTAAACGCATTTTTACAGCAATTCATTAAAATATGCATGTATAAATAATAAAGTGACATAAAAACAATGCATTGTCATAAATAGGGGTAGAATTTGTATGCACTTAAAAATGCCAAAAATATGCATACACTTATACACTAGAAAATGCTGTGATATGCACTTAAATATGCATTTAAAAATCGCCGTATATGCATTTAAAAGCAATTTCTTTAAAGAAACATACAATTTGCACAAAAAGATATCAAATATGCATTAAAATCAGTGGCGTACCTGGGGGGGGGGTCAATGGGGGCTCCAGCTTCCCATGCATTTGAAAGAAGTTGTTCCCCACCCGGGAATACAAAAGCTTCAATACCAAACGCTTTGACTACTACTTTACCGCAGTTCCCTAAAAATATTTTTAAAAATACATTTTACCCTCAAAAATTTTTTAGTTCCACCCAAACTGAAGTATTGGTTTCGCTACTGATTAAAAATTTAAAATTACAGAAATATGAATGCATTTATAAAAAGCTGTCAAATATACATTTATATGCACTTTCAGATTCACATATGGGGTTCACAACTCGATGAAACATGCATAAATTTAATTCTGCATATGTTTACTAGGAACCTGTAAAAAAAACATTCAAATGCATAGAAATCCTATCCCTAGTCATAAACATACAATTGCACTACCTAATAATGATAAACTGCACTTACAGACACAGTATGGACAGGTTTTTCAGTAATTTACTTTGCGGGGAGACTTTGAAAACGATTTTTTATTAATTTTTAATTTAGAAAACGATCTTTTATAAGATACTTGTGTTACAGATAAAGTTAAAAATAAATTATATGCTAAAAACATTAAACACAAACGGATATGCATCACAGTACATGTTGTATTTTAAAAGAACGCGATAAGTCAATAATTCAGTTTTTCAATTTTCAGAGTATTTATTCAAACATACTACTGCTTTTGCTTTAAAGACCGCACGGCAATGAGAAGATGAACAAAATTGGTATTGCAAAATGTGCGAATTATGACTACCCCAACAACTTTTTATAACAGTCATCCTTCAGTATTTTCTGAGAAACTGCAATAAAACCTCTGTTTACACTTTATTTGTTCGGATATTCGGCAGCACGTTTTGCTACCTCTTTTTACAAAGCTGGTACCGACCCATGACAACCCACACTCATAATAATGTTTAAATTTTGCCTGAACTTGTGGTTGTGGAGGGTAAACATCAATCAGCACGTTATTACTGAATGTGCTACCACCAAAATATTTTTATTTGTAGCTCATTCCGTAATAATTTACAACCACTAATAAAACATACAATTTCTTTAATGTTTGAGCGTTTTTGTATAATTTCCCATTTAACGAGTTCGAATATGAAAGCCGGCCAGGATCGGCCCACCGGGATTTTCCCGGTAGCCCGCCGGCCCTATCCGCCCCTGGCTCCAGCATTCTCACTTTGAATTGGCGCTTCCGCAGCAGTTCGCTTTGCATGTAAGATGTAAAACAGTGATATAGAATGAGACAGCCTAGTGGCAGGAAGCCCGCCTCATAATGCAGGAGTCGACAGTTCGATGCTCCTAATCAAAAAGTAGAGCAGGTACCTTGTACCTAGCTTTGCAATGTATTACTTGTTTATAATATAGTGCAATTATGCACGAATACACGCGTACTTGGATGCCCTATGTTGTAGGCTAATGAATAACTAAATTATTTTACTTATAGGAAGCAAATGAAAGGATTGAAAACAAAAATAAGTTACCAAAAATAACACATTTTTTTCAACCAGAGAAATTGGTTGAAGAAGTGTTTGAAGAACAACAAAATAAAGTACCTAAAGAACCTGTTGTGGTGTTTCAAGAAAATGTTTTATTTGAAGAATTGGAAGAACATGAACAGTTCGAAGGATCAATTGAAAAAGAACGGGAACAAGATACAGGTAGAAGAACAGTAAAATAGATAAATTAATTGTTATTATATACCTATTTTTTTTTAAATAAATTCCAGATATTAATGATAATGCAGGTAAGGAGTTTTTTGATGCCGCAGCTCCAATCACATATACTGATCCCGGTGAATGGCCAGATATTATTTGTGAGAAGTTCATAGAATTGTGCCTGAATGTTGATACTAAATCGTTCCAAAACAAGGATGGTTCCTTTGAAAAATCTACTAGAGAAATCCGTGGCAAAAATCGGAAATGTACAGCATCCCTATTTGTGAAAATTTTACCAAATGGTGAAAAAATTCAGCGCCAGTGGCTTCTATACTCTCCATCAACAGGAAATGTATATTGCTTCGGGTGCAAGTTATTCGACCATACTCACAGTAGCCCGTTTTCAACAAAAGGCTTCTCCAATTGGCAAAAAGGTAGTGAAAAAATTTCTAATCATGAAAATGGACTAATGCATAGAAAATGCATGCAGAAGTTAATTTCTAGATCTACTTGTAGTAGCCGCATAGACACAGCTATTGTGACCGAATATAAAAAACAAGAAGAATATTGGTGTAATGTATTTAAGAGAATAGT
The DNA here is from genome assembly GCA_014611495.1 of Limonius californicus. Lineage (NCBI taxonomy): Eukaryota > Metazoa > Arthropoda > Insecta > Coleoptera > Elateridae > Limonius > Limonius californicus. The sequence continues at coordinate 15,987 of JABXWE010008808.1, read as the reverse complement.
GGTTGTTGTAAAGTATTTGGGAGAGAGAGGCTTGCCCTTTCGTGGAGACAATGAACGTTTTGGTTCTCCAACAAACGGAAATTATCTTGGTATTTTAGAAGTCATTGCAAAATTCGACCCATTTCTACAAAATCATATTGAATTGTATGGTAACAAGGGAACAGGAAATGTGTCTTATATGTCAAAGACAATATATGAAGAATTTATTAATTTAATTGGTTCACAAGTACTCAATGAAATAATTATCCAAATCAAACAGGCAATATATTTCTCTCTTATTGTAGACTCCACTCCAGATTTGGCTCACGTGGATCAATTGTCTATAATATTTCGGTATTGTTACAACGGCGAAGTTGTAGAACGGTTTATAGGATTCACACCAATATATAGCCATACAGGAATATCTTTAGCGGAAACAGTCTTCCAGATTCTGAATCAGCATAATTTGGACATAAAAAATTGCCGCGGCCAGTCATATGATAATGCCAGCAATATGTCAGGTGCTTACAATGGCCTACAGGCGCATATCAAAGCTAAAAATCCGAAAGCATTTTATGTACCTTGTTCAGCCCATTCATTAAATTTAGTGGGTGAATGTGCCGTCGACGAAAGCGAAGAATCTGTAAAGTTTTTTATGTTCTTGCAGAATCTATATGCATTTTTTGCAAACTCCACGCATAGATGGAAAATTTTGACAGATTTCATTGGAAAACATAGTAAATCAGTTAAATCACTTAGCACTACCAGATGGTCATGTCGAGAAGCTGCTACTAATGCTCTTCTTAACAGTTACAGTAACATTTATATGCCACTGCTGTACATTTCCACGGATAACATGGAAAAAAAAGACACAATAGTGGTTGCCAAAGGCATAATGGCCCAAATGACTAAAAAAGAAACGCGTATTCTAGTCATTTTTTGGAATCGCATTCTCAGGCACTTTGGTGCAGCAAGTAAGTGTCTTCAACAACCTGGACTTGACCTGATAACCGGAAAAAATATTTTAACTAGTCTTGTAGATACCATATCTGCTTATCGTGATCAGTACAAGAACTTTGAGGAGGAAGCAATGGAAAAATTGTGCCATGAAGATTTTGTAGGAACTTTTTCAGGTGAAAGAAGCAAGCGCTGCAAGAAGTTTCCAGATGGAAAAACTGCCACACGTAGTGTTGAAGAAGAATTTAGAATTGGCGTTTTTATCGTTTCTATTGACAAAATTGTGAGTGAGTTGAGAAAAAGGGCATCTTCATACAGCCAAATAGCAGATCTTTTCAACTTTTTTTACAATATATCTGATAAAAAAATTGAAGATATTGAAGAAAGTGCTATACAACTGCAAGACACATATCCAGATGATATTGACATAAATTTTAAAAACGAGGTGTTGTTTTTCAGTAATTTTATTAAAGATAATAGTGACATTAAACAGATTCCGACGGAGTATTATAAATGCATTACGAAGAAAGATCTATATCATTTATTTCCCAATGTTTATACAGCGCTCAAAATATATTTGTCGATGCCAATTTCAAACTGTGAATCAGAGAGATCGTTCTCGAAATTAGCATTTATTAAAAATAAATATAGGACAACGATGGGCGAAGACCGTCTTTCGTCTTTAGCTTTGATGTCTATAGAAAGCACCATATTGGCTGACATCAGCTTCGAGGACATTATAAAACAATTTGTGTCTGAAAAATTAAGAAAAAAACATTTTTGAATCTTGTTCATAAAAATATACAAAAATAAATATTTTTTTATTTTTATTTGTTTTATATGCTTTTATTTATTTATAAACTCCTATTAATTGCTCTTTATAATTTTCGAAAAAAAAAAATAATACCCAAACCTATTTTTCGGAGAAAATATTTTTGTATTGAGATTTTCTAACTTTTCATTAGAGCGCTTGACCTTCAAAATTTGAAAACCCCGGCCCCAAGATACCTTAATCCGGCCATGAATAATATTACATTTTACGAGAGTGCCGTTTCTCTTTCTCAAACATTTTAGTATAGTATTGAAGATCTATCCCACTGATGTTATGTGGATTGTTTAGTGTTGTAAGTGCAGCATTCAATTTAATCTGAGCTCGTATCGCTTGGTCGATCACTTTTTGAATTACTTACATGAACAGCATCTAATCTAAACTTTCTTTCCGCTTTACTTACTATTAAACTGGTTCCCGATTTGAATATGGTTATGAATTAACTAATTAATAATTACTCTTGCTTGAGTTCAGTTCCTGTATCTATAATAAGCATAATAAAAAAATTTAGAAACACATTTAAATGCATAATACAATCTTTCCAGCCTGGCTCTTCAACGGGGGTTTTTAATTTTTCTAACTTCAATTACGAACTTCATTTGCCACAACAGGAAAAAATTAATTTATGTGTTATTATCTTCATAAAAGTTATACAATTGTATCGAGTCTATGGTACGTCAAAAGTGAGAGACGTTTTGAACAGGAGGCAATCATTAAATTTCCAACCCTGGAAAGCATTGCTGTAAAAGCAGTTAAAGAACAACTCCAGAATATCTACGTACTTAAGCTTCTACACGAAGATCATATTTTTAGTGGCAGGGGTGCGTCGTGGGAGAAAATCTATAAAAGATACGCCCAGATCGAAAACGAACCACACAAATGAACACATCATCCATGTTGAAAAAAAGGCTTCTGCTAATCGCTGAGTTAAAGGGCTAGCAATTACTGTTTTTTAGTACAGTTAAACGGATTCTGCATAACGATCTTTATCTATCAGAAGTGATAGTAAGATAACTGCCAAGAATGTCGAACGGCAGGGCCGGCCCAAGAAATTCCAGCGCCCCGGACAAATATTTAAATTGCACCCTTAAACAATAAAGAGGGTATCCAGACGTTCCGGTTTTTCAGGATTTGTCTTTATTTTTTGTTCAATGTTTCAACATCACCAAGATGTATATTCGGGACTATAGTGTGTCCCGATTTTCAAATACTCATATTTTTAGTTATCGTATACAGATAATGCACAATGAAATATTGATATTTCTAAAAAGTCGTTTAAAAGATTATATTTTCTTGCCGCTCCTTGTCTATTTCTGTCTCTACATAATATGCCAAAATCTTCGGTCTAATTCGGATACAAAATTCAACGATCGAATCCGATTGTGTTCGCTCGCTTCTACTCACGAGTGCGTGTAGTGTCATGTGCAGTGCACGACTGTGCAGTTGTAGAACTACAAGGATTTAAGTTAAACCAACTAGTAACCTTCAAAGTTACCAATAAGAAAAATTTTATCTCAAAGCCTTTATAAGTCTTAAGGAATACCCCTCCTTCAAACTTCTGAGCAGTACTGTGTAGAACTTAATGAACAATATTTAATAATATACTCCTATTAAAAATTGATATTATAGCCCTAACATATAGACGAAGTGTTAAAGAGGAAATATATTTTTAATCAACAATATACAGAAAATGTATAACTTCTTTGGAAAAAAAGACTTGAACTTTTAGTAAATTTATATTTTTTAACTACGGATTTAGAAACATGCCAACGTGCAATTGTCTACTATGCATCAGCATTGGTTCAAACAAGATTGACGTATCAATAAATGATAACGTCTTAACGGAACAGTTCGATACATATCAAATTTGTCTCGAACGAATTTGAAAATATTAAATCTGTCTGGTTCACGGAAATATATGTTGCGATCGTTGGTGACAACACAATTTCCCAGTAAAATTTTGTGAACAAACATCGGAACTCGAAAATGTATGTCAGTATTTTTTTGTATCGCCTTCTCATAATGCAGACGTGGAATGAATTTTTTCCCTAATAAATAGTCAATGGACGAAAAAACAAAATCAGTTGGACTTACAAACTATTTGAAACAACTATAATATACAAAAAAAATTTTGTCTTCGTGTCCCGAATTTTGTTGTACCGATGTAGGCACCATACCTAACCTACATCTGGCAAGGTTGGCTTATAGACTGATGTCAAGCGTTTAATACTTCCACGACCCCACATTGTATAGGTATCTGTAGTCATAATTGAAAAACATAACTTTTAGATACGCTGTGTACGAGTAGGATAATAATTGTAGTATGAACAGTATCTGTACATATTTTATTATATTATAATCAACTAAAAGCAGCATTTGCATTTTTAGATGACACAAAATGAGTCCATATAGATTAAACATCCAACAGTTAGAAGTGCTTTGGGTATTCTTTAATGTTTGCAATATTGATGTTTTCGCAGATGGCGGGGGGGGGGGGGCTTGATTGGCGCCCCCGTCCTTCCAGACAATAATGTAAGCATAAAGATTCATTGCTGCCTTTCGTTCCCAACAATCTGCCAGTAAAATAAAAGTTTCAGGTTTTTGAATTTTTTGATGACTTGCCGAAAATTACAAACACGATAGCTTACTATGGAAACCGGAGTGTTACTGCTTCATGTCAAGGCCTCTTCGAAACTTCAAAGTTGCAGCTTGCATAATTCGTGAATTTTACCGATTTCAAAATTTGAGATTTCTGAAGGGGAAGTAAATGAAAATTTTGAGTACCGAGATCAATTGATTTTTCTGAACATCTACTATTGTTAAAATCTATAAACGAGAAGTTATAAGAGTTAACGGAGATTATGCTGTTAAATAAAATATAATTCCTTACTCTGTTGTTTCCTTAACAAAGGCAGGAAAGATTTGAAATCCTTCTCATAATAATGAATGTCCAATTATTGCAGTGGATATGAGCTAACGGTAAACATTTAAATTAAAAAAGTCATAATTAAAAAACTAAGATGAAATATCAGATGTTATACTGGCTGGCATTGAAAATTATGAACAAGAATTTTGTTATACAGTATACACGTCAAATCAGAATTGAAATATGAGGACGTTCAAAAACAATTGTTTAGTCTTGTCCTACAAACTACCACCATTTTGAGATTTCTTCTTTTTCTTCTTTCAGTGCTATATCTTTTAAGAGACGTAATGATCTTCTTATATATACTTGTGGTGCGCATTTAAAGTGCCACAGACACAGAGGACCTGCAGCTGAACGTATGCTCCGAACCACGAGAAGTATAAACAAGTTTATTCCAGAGAAGATTTACTAGGGAGAATAGATCGCTAGTTTCCCATTGACTTGCGGGAGAGAACGGTCGTTACAAAACCGATGTTGCGGTATGGGGAATTGAACGAAGGACCTTCAGCATAGAAGCAACGATAGAAGTCTAACGCGCTAACCTCTAGCCCACGATCGCGCCTTAAAGATCTCTAAAAGAACTTTATTACTTCATACTTAAATTTACATGATTTACAATAACTATTATTGCTGATGTTTTGTATAACATCTTATATGGCTGTGAAGAATAATAAATGCTTTATAAAATACATCCAGAAGTAAATAAATTTTCTATTAAAAAATAAACTTTAATTATATTACACTCGAAACGCAGATGAAATCACAATCCAGTTGGCTCAAAAGATCGTTAAAGTAACATTATTTCATATACTACTATTTCTGTTTGTTTGAATATTAATTTTTTGCAGGTAAAAATGTGTAGCTTAGCTTCGTTGCCTTCGCTTCTGTTTGAATTTACTCCTAAAACTATACTCTCAAAATTAAATGCAAAGTTGAAATTGCAATGTTTATCTTTAATTTCAAAATCCTGAATATTGTAAAAGCTTCCACTTTCATCTCGAAACATCCACTTTTGTATTTGCTGAAATTACATTTCAGGCCGCGGATCAAACTTGAAAACGGTAATTTATAAATAGAAATTTTCCTTGGTAACTGAACCACAACTTACACTAGTTTTAAATGTTATTGGAATCAAGCGTTAACAAACGAAATTCGAGTTTCGGAATTGTTTTTACTTTGCTGTATTGCTTGTTCAATAATGCACGAATCTCTTAAAACTTCAAATGCCAAAGAAAATTTTGAGATCGTAATACTTCTATTGGATAATCTTAAACGTATGGAGATTTTCAACACTCTGGAACATTCTTATCTATGTGGATTCTTCAAACAACTTCTCCTTCGCTTTCTTAACTAAAGTTTCTCTTTTTGCTGCTAAGTTATAAATTTAGACTACAGCTTATCTTGTTTATCTTGTCTGCTTCGTTTCGCGATGCTGAAGTGCGATAGGGAGCGTAATCTGCAGTTTAAATAACCAGATTTTTAGTCTTAAACACGTTTTATTGCGTGTTTGATCTTGAAACGGTTCAAGCATCTTTTTTAATGGTAATGCTTCAATACTTCTTCCGGTTTAATTATTGCAAATGCCTTCTGGTCAAAACGAAATCGGTCCTGGCAGAGCTTCAATTAACAGCCTTTGTACGTATGTATTACGTGATCTAATTAATTCAACGTGCTACCTCTGTCTCTTGTTTGATTCATGTCGGAAATCGCTATTACATTATTACACCTCAAAGCGGCTCGCGCTTGAATGATAACAAAATCGCACTGGTAAATCGACGAACTGTTAAACTGCAGGTCACACTGCCCAGTAATAGCAGAAACATGTACATTTAGTTGGAATTTCTTAGTGTTTGTGTTTACTTCTTACTAGTTTACTTATTTGGCCGCATTACGTTAAAGAGAAATTAAATATACAAATACTTTGGGCGTGATGCAGTTTAAATAATACGTGGGCTGTTCTCTTTCTGCTGAGCCTAGTAAAGTAATACACAATATATTTACAAAACACATTTATTTATAATTTTTCAAAGTATTCCCCTCCACAGTCAATGCATTTTTGCATTCGTGAAAACCAATCTTCAATTAATTTTCTCCAATCTTGCCGTCTTAGGCTATTTATTTCATTTTTAAATGCGTCAACCGGTTCTTCGGCCGATGTAAAACTTAAACCCCGTAACTCATTCTTTACATGCGGAAATAAAAAAAAATCATTAAGTCAGGACTGTACGGAGAATGTCTAATTATTTCAATGTTTTGGGCATTCAAATACTTAGTCGTTCGAGCAGGAGTATGCGCCCGAGCATTATCTTGATGCAAGATGATCCTTCCTCTTGGACATTTTTCGCGAACATTTTGGAGAACGTGAGGCAAACAAACTAGTGTACCATTCAGCATTAATAGTAGAACGATGCTCCTGTGCTACAGTGGAAACATGTTCAGTAATACCAAAAAATATGACAACCATCTTTTTGTTTCAGCTTTTTTCACGAACAACTTTTGTTGAAGCCAATTCGTTTTCAAAGTCCCAAACTGCCGACTATTGCTTTCTTTCAGGATCATAGCAGCATACATACGTTTTATCACCTGTAATGATGTTGTACACCAAATGAGACGATCCACTTGCAAAGCGATCCAGTGTCCAATCCGTACGGTTTTGTTTTTGAACTGGAGTCAAATTGTGGGGAATCCAAGGTGCACAATCCTTACGTACCATCAAATGTTTGTGTAAAATGGTGTCAATTACTTTCACACCAATCTTTAAAGTTGCTTGAATACTCCTGGCAGGAACAAGCCGGTCCTCTTTAATCATGTTTCGTACAAGACCAATAATATTTTCGGTAACTGCCGTTTTTGGCTTGGCAGCTCGAAAGTTGTCATTTAAGGAAAGTCGACCACGTTGAAATTCAGTGTGCCGCCGCTTTACGGTCCCTAAGGAACACTACTTGTCACATTCGACTTATTTCCTCAAAGCATTCTTTACGGCTTAAGCCACGCCATTCAATTCCATGATTTCTTGGGGAAAGGATTACTTTAAAATTTTGTATTTTAAAAACTTTCAAGTATATTTGACAACTTCCACAATAATTAAACTAGTAAATAATGTCAAGCAAAATTTTTTTCAAAATATCACAGGCTGCTAGATCGTCGGAAAGCGAACAACCCTCGTATAAACATTTAGTACACCTAAACACGTAATTCAGCAACTAAATTACCATCTTCGGTAGGTACTGATGAATTTAGACTGTATAGTAACTTTGCTTGAGACAAACCTAGGGAATAAAACCTCTTCTTCAAATTAACTACGGAAGACTAATACATCATAGATTTTCGTCAGATTAGATATTTTACATTCATCAGTTCCTACTAAAGATAGCAATTCGTAACTGAAGTGCATATTTAAGTGTTTTAAATATTGTAGTAGTAAGGGATAAGTATTTTTCTGTAGAGTCTTATGTTACGGGCCAAACCAGTTTTTTCGTCGACCCGCAACAGGAAGGATGGAGGTGGCTTAGCCTTAGCTCAGAGGAGTAGGAGTGGTTCCCAAGAAACGCTTAAGGGAAGGAAATCGAATGTGGCTGTCTACAGAGTAAGTCAAAATTAGTGGGCGCCACCTTCCAAATCACAGCTGATTGCTCCTCCTGTATATAAAGCTTACAAAGTTTAGGCACAATACAATACACACAAACAACAGATCTGGTGAATTTTAAGACAAATATTCTATTGCTTGAAATTGGCAACACATAGTACAAAAAAATACAACCAAAACGGTAATAATTGTAGTTGAACACAGAGGGAAGTTAGAACGTTCAAACAAAGAGCTCGCCGCCACTGGTTTTCGTTATTTACTTTACTAACCACACAAATCTGCGCAGCCAGTTACGTTCGAAATTACAAAAATTACTTACACTTTACGAGTAATAACTACCAGCAATTGGTGACTGAAGTTCATTTTCTGTTGCATAGAAAACAGGGGTTCAGCACTTTAAACCAGTCAAATGAATCTCGGAACAAGTTTTCACAACACAATAACAATTTTTACTTTAGCTTTCTTCAAATAGAGAGTAGAGAAAGACACAATTTGAGGTATCCTTAGGTCCTGAAGAAGCAGACAAAAATCGCAGGCCCGCCCCTGATGGTGACAACGTTACGGGCCAAGACTTTCGTCAGAAAATAAATCGGGAACTTCAGGAACAAAATCTCCGCCGCTGTACGGGATTATCACTTGCAACGGTTTAGTAGAGGGAATCATGAGGATAATGACTGTATTCCAACACATGTCAAGAGAACAATTTCACTGAATCGTCTTAAAAAAAAGGCTAATACTCTGCTAATATTTTTAATCCTACGCAAGTCGAGAATTATTCTGCCGCATACAAGAACAAAAAGCTATACGTTAACTTCATTTAGCAGCTGCGCTGCCTGAAAAACCCTAACTAAAAACCACGTGCATTCACCCTCAGAAGCTTGGGCTGACTCTTGCCGTGTTTGTCGTCGGCGCTGAGATCTTAACGAGCAACCGAGTCGAACGAAGATCTTAAATCGACTGGCGAAAAAAACGAAACGCGAATATCCAGCAGCTGGAATATTTCACCATATGACGAAATACGTTGCAAGTATTCTAGAACAATACATTCCACGTCGTACAACGATTCTAAGAATTGTTTTCGATCGGCACTAAAAAGGAAACATACATGACAGCGTTCCCTTATGGAATTCCAAAAAAGTGACCTCCCATAAATTAACCCTTGGTAATATTAAAATAGTAATCGACTTAAGAGCGGTAATTAAAATAAGACATTAATACGTATGAAGCGGCAAAATCAAACGAACATAACACTTAATTTTACTTCCTAATATATTAATTTAGTACAAATGTATAAATTATGCACTCTGACAGTTTCATATTCATCAAACAAACTGTTCAGCATTTAAGTTTCAGAACACTAAATAAGCATTTTCACAATTTCCTTCTATTTATATTCTGTAGTTTCAATGAAAATATTAAGGCGTGTTTTCTAAAAATCCGTACTAATTTTAAGAAGTTAGTAGGCTTTGGTTTTCATGACTACCAGACTATTTACTTGCCAGTTTAAATGATGTTTGTTGTCTTAATACAGTTTTACAGTTTTACAGTTAACAGTCTAAAATTTGCTCTGCTAATTATAAAAATGAAGTCTAAAAAGTTAAACCAACGCATTCGTGTGTACAACTTCTACAAAAGTAACCTAAACAGAGGAATCGCATTTTAGACAGGAAAATATGACAAAACAAACGATATACGATATTTTACGACGCATTGACAACAATCTACCTGCTGAACGAAAACCCGGAAGTTGTCAGAAGGCTACAAAAGTAGCAAAAATAAAATGAAGAGGTGGTGAAGGTATTCGAGAACAATGATCATGTTGCTATTCGCAGTGCATGCTGTAAATTGAATGTATCGGCAGGATATCTCTGCAAAACTTTAAAAAAGAAGACGAACATTAGGTAACGTAAGAAAAAAATCCATATCGAGACGCACAGATACTCAAATTTTAGTTACCAAGACGAAATATGGCCGCCTAATTAGAAACTTTTCTGAAAAGTCTTTCATTTTAGATGATGAATCATATTTCTTCCTCTTACATTCAAGTATTGCCGGTAATGATGGTTTTTAAACAAGTGACGTCTCTATAACTCCAGGCAATATAAAATTCTCAAGTAGAGCTAAGTTGGAAGAAATAGTTCTTGTTTGGATTGCAATCGGTCCGAATGGATTGAGTCATTCTTTTATCAGCTATCAACTCACAGAGCTATTTGAAGGAATGTATTTAGCGTCGTCTTATTCCCTACATTCGAGGTAATTATGGATTTGAAATGGTATTCCAGAAACTCAAAAACTTTATGATGAGCACTCTATTATACTGTGTTTCCTATGATATTTAACCTTCGTACTAGGAGCTAAAGTGAATTAATTTATTTGATGTTGAAATTAGTACGGGTTTTTAGGAAACACCCCGTAGGCTCGTTTTCATTCCAAGTCTTTATTTTTCATAGAAATACTTATGAGTATATACGAAGCTTATTCTAAAATTTAAGGCCGATCGGCCCTAGAACAGAAATGTAAAATTCAAAGAAAAACCTAGTAATTTTGCTAAAGTACCCTAAACATATTGAACTTTACAGATTTCTTAACCAATTTAACATTTTCGGAATTTATATTACCTCAGATGCAAAAATACACATAAAATCTATATATTTTTTTATACAAATGCACACATACATTGTCCGTCGTATAGTCATCTCAATGTCAATATTGCTGACCTATGTTTCCATTCTGCAAATTACAGAACTGCTGGAACTCTAAATTTTAATATAATGTTACCTATATTGTATACTTCTTAAATCTAACACATAAGAAAATCTTGTATTCTCATAAATACAATATTGTTAAATCAAACAGTTTTTAGCCCCATTAAAGTTTAATTTAAATTTTCAAATTTAATATTCACAAACATCAAGGAAATTTGTGATATTAGCTCATAAATGAATAACAATTTACCAGATTCTTAATAAAATTCCCAACTTTATAGAATATTTTCTTACGAAACTTTTTTAAGATGATGTTTTCAGAGATTTAATAACTTCTGAACAGATACTTTAAACAGAAATGTGATTTTAAGATATCGTTACAATATACCCAGATATCCTTTCAATTTTCCAAGCATATTATGTTTGTACTCTACAAAAGTAGTAATAATATATTTATTATTAATCTTCCTGAATTTGTAGTAACTATATTTCGAGTTTTGTTCAAGATGTAAACAATACTTTATTATTGTCGCAACAGGAAAGTGAATTAAATAAAAGTGTTACAACACTTATCTGAACTGCAATTTCTCCGCAAGTTTCGCACGTTAAGAAGCAATTTTTAGAACAAGAGAGATTTACAAAGTATATCTGACATCAAGTTGTGCCGTATTATAATGTAGCCTTTTCGACAGTCATAATGTTTAGATACAAGGTGGGTCGAAATAAGTGCTCAATTGTAGAGTTACCACTACATGGTTTACAATTGGCAAAAATGTTCGTATGACAACCGGGACCGACGGTTTTACATACCCTCATGTTATAATATTAAAATATTAAGAATATTAAAATAATAAAAAAATATTAAAATTTTATATTTAAAATTTCTACCGCTAGGGCAGAAAAACCGAAATCAAAAACACCCTTGGAATTTTAAAGCTTTGTCATAATAATAACATATTGGATCTTAACTGATTCAGCGGTGAAGCCTGGTTTTACCTCAATATGTATCCTATCAGCCAAGATATGATAATATGAGCAACAGATAATCCGCGTATGTTTGACGAAACACCGTTACATCCACAAAAGATTGGTTTATGGGTCGATGTTTCGAGAAGACGAATAGCGTACAAGTTTTTGCAGAAAATATAACTTACGATTATTATCTTCAGAATATCTTAACACCCCTTTTCAGTACACTTCATGATTATGAAATTAGAAATGATTACTTCCAGCAAGATAATTCCACAGCACATACTGCTAATCGTGTGATATAATTTTTACAGGAATTGTATGATGATCGGTTAATTAGTAGACATTCGCTTTCACCGAGGTCACCCGATCTTACAATTCCAGACATCTTTCTATTACCTTATCTAAAAAATAATATTTTTAGTAATAGACCACCGAATCTAAAAGATTTACAAAATGCAATTTCACGAAAGTTAGATGAACTTACCCCTGATATTCTGCTGAATGTGTTTGAAAATCTTAAGAGAAGAGTGCATTTATGTTTAGAAAACAATGGTCAACGTTTTCAACATCTTTTGTAAACTCTTGCATTTGCTTTGTTCTGCAAATGCGTATACAACAATTTTCTTTCAAATAAATGTGTATATACATAGCCCGTAACTGCGTAACCTCACTACTTCGACCGTAGGGACCACAGAACACTTGAGATGGCAAGGTAAACATGAATATATCTACCCAAAAATATAGACAATCACTGACAAAATAAAGTGTTAATGTTAAATTTCTATTAAATAGCCAAATAATTAACCTAATCAAATTTAAAATGTAGACTGTGAATTATTAAAGTATAGCAGTTAAAAATATTTATAACATTTACATCTCTATAATTACAGATTAATCTAAGACGGAACTACAAAATTGCAAGGGTATTTCTTGGATTTTTATTTGCTCTCACGATATAATAATAAACCAATATATACAGGGTGTCCAAAATGTGATGGTATATAATTGCTATCTCGGAAACGATTATAGATAGAATAGGGCATGAAATGTTCAAAAGTTGCGTAACTACATGGCTTTTAATAAGACATTTGAAGATTGCAAAAACAATCAGCTGTTCTCAAAACATTTGAAAAAAACTGAAAATTGGTCATAATTTAAAATCGCTCTAACTTTTTTATTTAAAAGAATTTTAAATAACTGAAAGGTTTACATGAAAACATACACAATTACCTACATTTTCATCAAATCTGCGTATTTTTACGCCTACTAGATTTTGAGATACGGCTACTATCTTTTGTTTTTCCTATGGCCGCCATATTGGATTTTTGCATGGAAGAATTGGAAAACAATCAACGAATTCAACCATGTATCATACATGGTACTTTAGCTAAAAATAAACCCATAAAATCAACTTTTTATTATTAACACACTAACTGTCAAGTTGCCATGAAATGAAGCAATAAAATAATAAACAACGAAAAGTATTAAAAAATATCAAAATCAACAAAAACGTAAACAATTAAAGAAAGAACAACAAATGTTTAAAATGACCACCATTGTTTAATACACATCTGTGTGCTCTCATGGTCAACTTTTTTTGAATATTTTACAAAACGGTCGGGGTAATTTTAGCAAGTTACGAAATCGTCAGAATTTTTCCTTTTATAACTAGACGGAAAAAAGCTATCGTTGCCATAGAAACTCAACTTATGTTCTAATTTTTTAACAAAATCTAATCTAGCTTGCTTGTTACCTCAAAAAACTGACCAATGAGAAGCGAACTATAATTTGATCAAATATGGATCAAATTCTTATTAATCTAAATAACTTTCTTGTGGATCATGTTATCGCAAAACTAAGTACATAACATATGTAACAAAAGTTTTCGGAAAAAAATCATTGTTGGTTTGTTGGTATCAACAACGAGCTTAGTTAGTGGTCCCTGGAAAAACAAATGAAGGAGTTTATTGTTTGGGTATTTGACAGTTTAAGTTTGTGTTGTGAATTTTCAGTATTTCTTACAAACTAGACTTAAAAAAAGTAGTTACAACCTAGTTGGCAAAATGCAAAAAAAGAAATTGTTGATGCTTTTCGGAATGAGAATATTTCCTTGTCAACGATATACCAAACAATTTGTAAGTGCGAAGAAGGAATACCTTGTTTCAACTTACCTAAAAGTGGCCGACCGCGGAAACTGTCCGAAGTTCAAGCTAACAGACTTGCTGAAATGGCTAAAAATACCATTGGTAAACCCACTCGTAAGTTGTCTCATGGTTTTCATATCTCTCACATGACAGTTAGTCGCGAAATGAAGAGACACAATTTAAAATATAGAAAAAGAAAATGCCCTAAATATTCCGCTGCTCAGTTGCAAAGAATCCCTCGATGCTGCCCCACTTTTCGAGATCGTCACTTTGTTAATAACAAAATCATAATTATGGACGATGAAAAGTACTTCACGTTTGCTAATGCGGAACTTAGTGGAAATAATGGATTCTATACTGATGCTTCAAGATGGTACACCTGACGACGCAGAATTCAAGTCAAAGGCAAAATTTGCGGATAAAATCATGGTGTGGTGTGCAATTTCGGAGGCAGATGTCTCCAGACCGTATGTGGAACATGTTAGAGGTCAGGTTGTCGATGCTCAGGTTTATACACAACATTGCCTCCCAAAATTGATTGAATTTATTAATTTACATCATGCTAATGACGAAATTATGTTTTGGCCTGATCTCGCTTCATGCCATTATGCCCGCACAACAACGCAATGGTTGGAGAGAAATAACGTCCCATTTGTCCCACGCGAAGACAATCTTCCTAATGTCCCACAAGCGCGACCCATTGAAACTTTTTGGGCGTTACTTAGCAGGAAGGTCTACAACAATGGGTGGGAAGCTCAAACTGAAGATCAAAAGACAAAAAATATATCAAAAGGTGCGCGAAATAAACGTTGAGGCTTGCCAAAGACTCATGAGACAAGTCAGACAAAAACTTCGCCTTATAGAAGAACGTGGACCTTTACATGTAAATTAAGATTAAATACTAAAATTTAAATTGTTTTAATTGTTCTGCAAATACATAAACTTAATAAACTTTTCTTAGACCATAGTATCCTGCACTTAATTTTTTTCCGAAAACTATTGTTACATATGTTATTGGAAAAATTTACAATAACTAATTCAAAAATTCACAAAATTGTAGTAAATGTTCAAAATTTCGCCCCCCCAGCTTCTACACACGAAGCACATCTACGAAGTAAATTCCTGCGCAACAATTATAATTGAAGAAATGAGTTGTCTACTATAAATAAATGAATATATGAAGATATGGCAACATTAGCTTTGAAAGACTTCCAATCTGTGTAAATACAATTTTACTTTTAATAATATTCAATGTTTGGAATATAATGTGTGGGAAGATAGATTTAATGTAACTATATCCGATAATTATATTGGTTCTAGTTTTATTTATTGGGCTGTTATTGTATTTGTAGAAAATGCATCTTTCAATACTCAAAATAAACACATTAATTTTACTCATGCATCAATTTGAAATTTATGGATAGAAAGAGATGGACAAGAATATTCCCCAGAAAGACAAAACTATGATCCTGATATAAAAAAAAGGTACCTACTGTTACGGTCGCAAAAAAAGACCCACGTTGCGGCGCCAATATGATGGAAAAGGGCCTTCAGCTTAACTCAGAGGAGTAGGGAGAGTTCGTGAAAATCGCTTATGGGAGAAAATCTTTAGTTGTGTACAAAGCGAGTCAAAATAAGTGAGAATCCAGTGATTCCTATTAATCCGGAAGTAGCCGATGGTCTGTTAAATACCCCTTGGTACAACAGCGAAACGGAACACATATTACGGATACCCCTCAACAAAACTCAAAAGCCGACACTTGCAGCACTAACGTAATTACGGCCCTCCTCTAGAGATGTAATTTTGGGAAGGTCCGAAGCCAAGACAGGTGGAAGATCGACTCACTTCGAAATGGAACGGGATTTGCATTCTCGAAAACCATTGCACC